>JAODLL010000018.1:4301147-4349444 GCA_026546735.1 Forbesichthys agassizii
AGCGAAGGAGAGAGAGACAGAGACACAGAGAGAGAGACAGCATGGGAGAGAGAGAGAGAGAGACTGGGATGGAGGGAGTTCTGGATTATTCATCCATCCGTCTTGAATCATTCACATCCTCCTCCGTCTTGGCTGCCACAGCTTAATGCAGTTTTCATGCCTTCGTGTCCCCCCCCCCACCTTCCTTCTCCGTCCTTTTCATTCCTGTCCTACTTTAAAGTATGCATACCCAGTCAGGACCCGCCAGCACTTAAGGAGCATCTGAAGGCCGTCAAATGCAGCAATTAAACCTGGCCAGAGAGTTTTGCTCAGACCAAATTATTCAGCGGGCATATTAGTAGTGAAGAATGTCCAGCGACATTCTCTGTGAGACCGCCGACGTTAGACTCACGCAGTGTTTAATTCAAGATATATTTCCATTTTTAATCCTGAATTAAACTATGTTTTAAACAAAACACTACAACTAACTGGATAATACATATGGGCAGATACACATTCATCCGATTTTCAGCCCAACACAGAAATGTGTTTTTGAGAAACAGAAAGAAAACATCAGCACTGGAATGTGAAACAAATACAAGCGGCTGGGTTTGAGTCATATTTCTTTGGTATGCTGGTGGGCAGGGTGTAAACAGGTCAAACACGCACGTGCATTGTTTAGTGCTTTGTGTCAGGGGATGGGGAGAGATCTATTTATCCAGGTGTGACACATAACGTGATTAGTTGAAATACCAGATTAGTTATAATAAGAGGCCTGGCTCAATAAGCTCATATTCCATCAATGTGAACCCGAATGCCTTTAACCTCAGATTATGACTGCTGAGCACAATGTCATGGTCAATTTTGCCAGTAACAATAAACAGACAAGGCTCTGACCTTCTGTATTATTTTATTTTTTTTTGCATAATGGTATATTTGTGTTATATGACAGCCTGGGGGCATGTTTGTTTGACGATGTGTGCGTGATTGTGTGTGCACGTTCAAAAGATTAGATGGCAGATGTAGTGTGCTACAAGAGAACAATCCCGCCCTAGATTCAGTACGTTACTCTGACAACTTGGCATGATTGTCCAGTGCCTTCGGAATAGGCAGTCTCCCGCGCTGCTTCAAAGTCGTATAATAACGACGAGATTAAAATATAGAGCTTTACCGCACCGTGGTAATGAAAAGAGAGCTGAGCTGGAAGGCAAAGCTCTCGATCTACCGGGCAATTTTCGTTCCTACCCTCACCTATGGTCATGAAGGGTGGGTCATGGCTGAAAGATTGAGATCATGGGTACAAGAGGCCGAAATGGGGTGAGGGGTGATAGGGTGAGAAGCTCCTCAGCTATCCGTGAGGAACTCGAAGTAGAGTCGCTACTCCTTTGCGTCGAAAGGAGCCAGTTGAGGTGGTACGGGCATCTGGTAATCTAGGCATCTAGCTTCCCTTGGGAGGGGTTCCAGGCACGCCCGAGTAGAAGGAGGCCTCGGGAAAAACCCAGGACTAGGTGCAGAGGTTATATCTCGACACTGGCCTGGGAACGTCTCGAGATCCCCCAGTCAGAGCTTGCTAATGTGGCTCGGGAAAGGGAAGTTTGGGGTCCCTTGCTGGAGCTGCTGCCCCCCGCGACCCGATAACATCACCACACGACTACCATAACGGCCCTAAACCTAATTGTGTATTTGATATGAGTAGAAACCTTTAAATCACTGTCATGTGACAATTAGCATATTTGCGTTCAAGACTTTCAAGCAAGGATATTAGGACAATGTTAAACACAGTAGGTGTGGCTTGGAATTCCTCCTGGAATGGTGAACATATTTGCATAACACATCTCAATGCAGCGCTTAACCAGCATGTACATATACATATATATATATATATATATATATATATATATATATATGTACATGCTGGTTAAGCACTGTTTTTACAGTGTATATGTACTTACTTTTGGAAGTGGTGGGGGTAACAGGAGATTTGTATGATGGTCTAGGACAAGCCTAATGAATGTTTCAGATGGACTGTGGCACCAGACTGCTGTGAGAAGGCTTTCAGTGTATTACGTGGCTTTCCAAGGTGCTCAATAATGGATGCCCATTCCACAGCAGTCTCGGCCTGCTAGCCCGCTACCACGAGTCTATATGTTCTTCCAAGAGCTAAACTCACCAAGCTGCTTAGCTAAGAAACAACGCTGGCAGAATGTAACATGCTTCTGCTGGCACACACACACACACACAGAAACGAAAGGCTCATTAAAAGGAATGCTCCCTGATTACATAATCATTTGAATTTAGAGGAGAGGTTTTTATATTACAAAACAAGTGTCTTGGCGATGCTGCTTTGCATCACAAGGGCATCTTTAGACACAAACCGAGGAGCCTACCTTTAGAATTACCAGATACAGGGCACATTTCCGTGTGCCTTTATACATGCGGGCATTCACGCACCATTGAGATCGGCTGATGAAATAAATGCCTCCTTGTGTCCAGTTAGTTCGTTTAAGACCTACTGTAATAGCAAGGGCATTTTGAAGATGGTCTGTGTTAACCACTTCTAATTACCTCCATGTTGGCTTAATCACCCAACACCTGATTCAGTCCAACACCCCGCCTCAATTACTTTCTCTACCCGCTCACACACTTTCTCCCCTGGGTGGGGGGAAGGGGGGGATAGGGGGGGCAGATTAAAGGGTTGAAAAGACAGGCCAGAAAAAGAGACAGTAGCACTGCACCTGCTAGTTAGCCGGTCTACCTTCTTTGAGTAAACCAAGGTCGGTGGACCCTGAATATAGGAGAGGAGCCAGAAAACCTACAGGCACTGTAGAACAGCCGGCTAGGAAAGTTTAGCATAAAAGTACGTCCTTGCGTATAAAAGGGATCGCGCAACATGCTTGCGCACGAGGCAGCGGCTGTTTTCGAGCGCAGTAGAGATGTACTGTAACATCTCAAAAACAATGTCTCAGATGGCAGCCCTGGCGAGTGCAGCCCTGGCGAGTGCACTAGTGTCGAGCCACGGTCTGCCATATGCCTCAGCAGATGACTCCGCCTTCACACAGAGCAGCCAGTCTGGACGCAGGCTCACGCGGCCACAAGGAACGATATTCACGCTAAAGGAAATTAGGGAGTCGGGCGCGGACTCGCTGTGTACAGCTAATTAAAAGGCCCAAACAAACAAATATAGATGAGGAGGCTTGTGAATGGAGTGTGAGATCCCGACCAGGACGCTGGACTGGAGCTCGAAAGTCAAACCACTGTGCCCGTACACAACAACATGTCCCATTATGAACAAAGCTGACCTGTAAGGACATACACACCAAAACACTTAACAATATAAACTGTAGAACACCATTTAGTTTAGCATATGATAAACTCTCACAGATGAGCATTAATTGCATCGATACTGGTGTAAAAGCTATATTATAGCTTAGCAGGTCAGTTCATTATTGCATTATACAGTACTTTATTATGATATAAATACCCATTACATATCAAATGTGGATGTTTAGATCGTCTGCGTTAAAATCCCTGTCTTACGTGGATGAGATGTGAAGGCACAGTTACTACAGCAACCGAAAGCGATGACCTCAGCAAAGCACGCAGTCCATAGAGGAAGGTGGTAAGGGCATGGCTGTGAGTGGGGTTGTCCCGGCAACACAGGTCATCGCCCCACAAGGTGGAACCAAGAGAGTGGAGCCCGATCCGCAGGATGTTCCGTGGCTTTGACTAGACGAAAGAAAGAGGACCACGAATGTTATGTTCAATAGTCAAGTTCAACTTAACCAGATGTGTTAAATAAGAACCAACATACAACAACAACTGGGTCAAAGTGAGTGCATTTATAACAGCAAAGGTCAGAAACACAGTGTGTATTAAAGACAAAAAGTTAAAACAACTAACAAAAGAAACACTGTAGAACAATTAACCATTTTGAAACATTGAATTGATTATTGCAGAAAAAAAAGTGTATATATATATATATATATATAAAGTAATATGACATGATCTAATTCTCTGTCTTATTTCTGAAAGGTGCTATTGTACGGCTTAACAACAACTGCCAATCTTTGTGCGACAGCGACTGGACAGCCTGCTCACCAGCACAGACGTTCGGAACACGGTGCCCAAATGTGATTGGACATAACGGCCCAATCACCGAGGCCATCTGACACAGGCACAATGGACCTGTCAGACAGGCTTCCAATATGGCCGCCACCCAGAAACCCCAGTACATTCTTGGCACCGCAGTGAGGCTCGCCAGCCAAGGGGGCCTTGGTAAAGGGTGGAGCGCTGTCCCTTGAAGCCTTACCACCTCCACAAGAGATCAGCGCTAACTACTCGTCTCGCGCAAAAGAAACAAAAGTACTGCCAACGGCCAAAGAGTAGGTGGGGATATATAGATCACAGGCACGGAGAGAATGGAGTTGCCTGTCCACACTGTGAGACGTTTACAGCCTTTGGAAGAGTTGTCTTTTATCTCGGGCTCCTTGGGACAGGTCCTGATTACTGAGGTGAGAGCCAAGAGTGATTAACAAAGCTCTGGCCCAAATTCTGCTCTCATTTCTTTTCTCCTCCCCCCTTCTCCCTTCCCTGTGTACGACATCCCTCCCCCTCTATTATCCCGACACCCCCCAATTCTCCTCCGCCCATCTCCCCTTTTATCTCTCTTCCTTTCTACAATGTGACCTAATCCTAGATCGAGTGTAGCTCCCAATCAGTGGCATCTAAAATAAATAAATGCCATTGTGTCCAGTGTTGGCTCAGAGTTCCTCTTGGGTAGGGGAAACTTTCACTTCCGGAGTCTTCCTTCACATTGTGAAACACTTTGCCATTCTCAGGAAGTTTTTGCGTTTACACACACACACACACACAACGATCTATAAACGCCATATGCATGAGAGGAAGGGAGGGTGGGGGCAGAATTTGAAATCTGTTTCTATGTCTGGAACACAGCATGGGAGAGGGACAGTGTGGCAACATGACAGTTGCTGTGGCAACGCTGGGAGGTGAAGCCAAACTTAAACTCCTATAGCTTAGCCTATAGAAAAGCCTGGGGAACGGTGCCAGCAGAGTCCAGCCAAAGACCAAAGGCCAGCCTGGGAGCACAGCACACACAGCAGCGCACCGTCTCGCGAGCCTGTCGCCACTGCTGTTCGCTTCATCTGACGGGGGTCTCGACAAATACAGGGCTTAACAAGCTTCCGGCTTGTTTGACTTTGTGATTGGAATCGCCTGCGCGAGATGTGCGTCCAGACAATCAGCGACGGCTGATCTACGCATCCGATAACAAACAAGCCACACTGTCGGGCCATGTGCACTGAGCAATCTTGGGCCGGTGGCCGCGTCGTCGCTCTACGCCTGTCTGCATTCCGAGCCCCGTGCCAAACAAGCGGCAGGCGAGCTGGCGTGCTTTGATGATGTCAGCAGTTAATCTGGCGCGTGAGTGACAGCACTTGGAGGGGGGGAAGTGGGGGGTACGGGACTATGTATGAGTGACGGGGGGAGAGGTGGCTCCAGGTGACAAACAGAGGGGTCACAGAATGTAGGTGACACACACACACAGACACACACACACACACACACACACGCGCACACGCTATGTTGCTAACAGTAGTGCTCTTGGAAAAACAAATGGAAACGCCAAAACACACAGACGTGACCAGGGACAATGCTGGCAAGGGTTACGTATCATTAAAAAGATGGATGACGCGCTGCTGCGACTCACATGTGAGGCCCAGGCAGGTGAGGTGGGAAAAGGATATGGACTACACAGCGGTGGTTGGAAGGACTGGACAGGAGATACCACTAGAAACGGTAACTAGACAACCGGAAAGATTCTAAAATATATTGGATCAGTTTCTGAAAAAGACATGTTCGGGGTGGAGCTGTGGCACATGCAGTATCTCCCGGTCATTTGGCAATATTTATTTTTGTTTATTATGTTTATTTATAGATGACCAGTCACAGAAGTATTTCTGTTTTTACTTTAAAAAACAAATTCAACAGTATATTTTGTGCATTTTGTTCAGGAAGCCTCGACTGAGAAACCTCCCACAAAGCAAACGACACCTCTCGCTCCACGCACAAGCTCTACATCAGTGATGCTTACCGGGGTTGCTGCTCCATCAAACCCTTCTCTGTGTATGACCTCTTGAAGGGAACGCAGCAGAACCATGTAGGACTCAAGCATTGGGCTGCACAGTGGAGACAGAGTAGATAACAGAGAAACAAACCTACAATTACTCAATACATACACACATCCAACAAGCCTGGTCCAAATTAAGTTTTCCCCACATGTCCCCAATCAAAACCACAACCTCATAAAGAAGAAACCCTGATTTCAGATATATTGTATATACACTGTACTTCAGAGTAAACAATATGCTTTCCTGCCAATAGAAGATGTTTTCTCGTTGTGTTGAATGGAGCCGTGTGACCGGAACTGTACTAATATAAATAATATGGCATTCGGTGAATCGTCTCTATATAATCTGTTTTGGATTCAACTGGGCCATGCGAAAACCTAATCCTATACAACTGCAGCATGTTCCACCTGACGGTGCTTTTCTTTAACCAGTGAAGCACACTGATGATCCATATCAGGAGATCCAATTAATTTATTTGCTTGATTAAATTACAACATGACTGGTCTTCTGTCAGCTCCCCGAGGATCTGATTGTGCCTCGACAGACCCACATACATGCAGTCAGATGAGACACACACACACACGCACAAACAAACACACACACTAAAGATGACAACCGAGGCAGCGGTGGGATTAATAGGCTGATGTCTGAACCTAGCGGGGAGCAAGCATTTCGCCGTGTAATCAAGGGGAAGACGTGCACGACTGACAAACACCCAGCGCCACCCAATCGACAGCTAACGGCGGTCCGGAGATAAGCCTGCCGCTGAGCAAGCCTACGGTGTGGCCAATAACAATGTTAACCCCCTCATTTTACACAGAAGCCTCTACTTAAGAATGTAATGACCGCTCTGTACTGGGGCACAGTTGGGCTGCTGTGTCACTTGTCAATTCGGTCTGTGGGCTACGAATGCTGATACACATAGATTAGTGGCACGGCTACCGCACGCTTACATTAGGCGTGCTCATCCACGTAGTCCTTTTGGATTATTCAGCTAAACAATGGCGACTCCTGACCCTGCTGAGGCTAATGATAGAGCCGGCTTGCTGAAAGAGGGACACCATGGCCGTCTGGGCCTCTCTGCCTCTGGCCCAGCTCTGAGGTTAAGGGGGGATGTGGGGCGAGGGTGGCTTGACATGAACTGGAGCTGGAGGTTGCCCCTGACTGGTTTCCTCCGGTTGCTGGCCATTGTGTGAGTGAGGGAGGTGTGGGGGGCATTGTGGTTGAGATGCCCCTACTGGGCACACTTCTTTCAGGTAGTGATCAGGTCTAGGTTCTTAGCTGCGGGGGGCTAGCACATCAGCTAATTAGGATCATACACACGGAGAGACATATTTAGCTCAATGTTCCTCTTTCAGTAAGGGGAGAAAGGGAGGGGGGGGGTTGGGGGGGGCGTCTGCTTGGTCTTAAACAACAGGATCTGTATCACCTAGAGAGCAATTTGTGCCAATTATGCCTTCAAGTGAAACGGAGCAATTTAACAGCTAGGGTATCAACATGGGGCTATGGACACGTGCAAGTGGGAGTAGCCAACTGAGGAGGCTGTGTGGTGTGTGTGTGAGCGCGTGTGTGTGTCTTTGTGCGTGCACGTGCATGCATGTGCGATTGTGCAAGTTCGTGTGTGTGTGTGTGTGTGTGGGGGGGGGGGGGGGTCTGGGGCACAATAGAACAGTGCAGGTGTAGTTTCACGCTGTCAAAATGTCTGTCAGATCTCGGCCCCCATTCAGAGACCACAACAGCCGTCCCGCCATGTGCCTGATAGCCCCTGTCACACGATAAGACAACGGAGATGATGTACTGTACTATAGCTTCCAGTGAACACTTTGGGGGGGGGGGAAAGGGAATGGACTCTAGACTTTTTAAATGGACCCTGTTTGTGAAAATACATAGTTTAAACCTAATGTGTTTGCATGGGTGGTTTGTTAAAGCCTCTGTTTGCTGAATTAAAAGCAGAAGGACGCAATAAAGCCTACTGCTTGTCCTCTGAGTCCCAGATTGCTGTGTTTACACAGTGTGTGCCTTTTTGTGTGTGCATGTGCGAGCGTGTGCCTCTACGTACGTCCCTGTGTGTTCAGCAGCGCTCTCTAAGTAAAGAGCCTGCGTGACCTCTGAACCCTGAGTGCACTCATCGCAGGACAAACCAAACAGGCCCTGAGCAAACAAGGCCTGTATTTGAATAGATGTACACAAGCTCTGATAGGGCGACTGTTGCAAACATACAAAATGATAAATGCCAGCAGATTAATGTTTAATCTAACACTCTTTTGTGTGGTTATAGTCTGAATGCAAGTGTGCCAAGAAGAAATCAAATTGCGATTTGTACACAATTGTATCTAGTATTTATCCACTGCTAGTCAATGCACATGCAGGTCGGTTACAGTATTAAAGTTGATGAAAAGCGACACATTGACGCGAAGCGATAGTTTCAAGCGGTGTGTTAAGGAGTTCTCACCTTCAGAATAAGGTCTAGGGCAAAACAGTGACTATTGACTATCTGTTCTCTTGAAATAATGACGGCTTATCTGAACTGTGGCATCGCTGGCATTCTGTGCATGGCGTCTGAATTGTGCACGTGTGTTCTGTGCTCAGTGCTCAGAGTCTTATTGGTGTCCCACTGTTCAGCGGTCCATGCCTTGTCTTTTACCTGCTCGTGGGTGATGAAACGCCCGGGTGATCGGGGGCGTGGAAGCGGTGGCACTTTGCCGTTTGTAGCATTTCAGGCTCCATCCTCTTGGAGACGTCGTAGTAGTGGCCAAACCTGGATGAGGATGCCGGCGAACTCTGGACGGAAGGGGGAGAAACATTCAAAACTTGTGTTAAGCCATGAGAAGCCTGAGGCCCTAGCAGTGAAGCGCACATATGAATTGCACCTTTTTTTTTATATGTTAAATAAGCGTGCTCTTGTGCAATTGGAAATGGTAATGCAATTGCATTGTTTCTGGGTCACCCCTCCAGATTTGTGCAGCAGAGAAGTTAAACAACCACTACAGCCGTGCTCTTAAGCATTTCTTCATCTTCTTCTTCCCATAAATGTCCACTTCTGGCTGTGAAAACAAACGTGCGAGCAACGCAGGGAAGGACGGATGTTTTCCTGCGGCTGAAAGAGAGAGTTTTAGGCCCGCTCTCCTCAGTGAAAGCTGGGCCTCCATTGTCAGAGGGGCCCTTAATCTACTCCTAATCTGGATCAGGGCCCCCGGTGTGTCCCTCTCCTGTTGGGAGAGGGGGTCAGTGAAGGAGCGGGGGGTCGGTCAGGAGCTCATCTTCTCTTTGTGAGCGAGGCAACCCGCTTAGCGTTCCATCCCCGCCCTGACGGCCTCACCTTTGATCCGATGTCTTCATCGGCAGTCCCACACAGTGGGCCCGGGCTGCAGAGGTGTGTGTAAAGGGGAACTAAGCGTGGACTCTAGGGGAGAATTTGGGATGCAAATCCTCTGTGGTTGGTGGGGCTTACTGGCACTTTGTAAAGACGATTTTACAGGGGAAGGGGGAGAGGTGAGAAAAAGACACAGATATAAAGACGTTTCCAGGCAAAGAGAGAATCCCCCGGGACATACTGTGTGTGTGTGTGTGTGCGCGCACGGCGCTGTTAATCCACATAGCGATATGGATTATAGACTGGACTGGTGGGTGAGGAGCAAAGGAGAAGAAAGGGAGGGTATATTTCTCCTCAAAGCGGAAGAAAGAGCGTAGGCCTGCCGACCCAAGCAGGAGGAAAGGCAGGGATTTTGGGTGGGGGGGTGGGTGGGGGAGACAGAGGCGCAGGTCTGGGTCACAGGGTTGGCCGGGCAGACACGTCAATGAAAAGTACTCCTGTTTCCCAGGCTAAGCAGGGGTGCAAGCTTGCGTTTGCGTGTGCGTGCGTGTGTGTGTATGTGTGTGCGCGTGCTGGGGACCAGTGAAAGCCTACCTATCGCCAGCTAAGTGTGAGTAATCTGGCCCGGCTCTGAAAAGAGAGTCGGAGGCCTCATTCATACCACAAAGGAGTTTAGAAGCTGCTGGATTTAGTGGTGGAGACAATTGCTAAACCCTTATACTCGAGAGGCAGCGCTATTCACTCTCATACTGCCATTAACAAAGGCATGCAAGGGAACCTAGTCATAGAACATTTAGTCTGTATTACACATTAATACAACGTTCCACAGCGCATGTGACGTCATGTACGGTGGAATGTGACAATGAAACATGCGTCACCTGTACTTTTGGGAGGTTCTGATAGCGCCAGGCGATCTTCATGGAATCTTGACTTTCCTGAGGTCCATGTGGCTGCATGTGCCTCTCAAATGGTTTGTGGTTGCCAATATCATCCAGAATGGGAGCAGGGAGCTCCTGCATCAAATGACACAGTGTACGCAATCCATTACGCTTCAACTATATTTATATTTTTGTATTGTGTGCTTTATTGTATTGAACTGGGCTCATTGGTGTGTCAAAATACAAAGTCATGAAGCCATAGGGATCATGCTACTACAGCAGTAGAAGACAGTACACTATCATTCATAAACTGCAACCACAGCCTCCTAGGATTAACATAATGTGAAGCTAGCTGTGAAAACACTAAACGATGTGATATATCCCCATAGGGATTCCCCGGCTCTTAATAAGCCTTTGATATGCAAAGAGGGGGTAAGGTGGTGACCCCTCCCACTATCAATCAGTGGGACCCGAGGCCCGCCTCCTGTATGTTGGGTGGCAGGCAGCTTCTGGGACGCAAGGCCTCTTCACAGAGGGACACATCCGGAAGCATCTCAACAATGCCGCCCCATGCCAACCTCAACCTCTGCGATAGCCCCAGTGACCCTTGATGATAGAGGACTCTATAGCCTAGCCTATATTCACTATCCTGAACTGTAGGGATTCAGAAGAGGTACATGGCACATTTTCACCCGTTTTATTTCTAAAATGTAGCAAAAATAACTTTTGAATATTTTGTATAGTGTATATATTATACTATTTTTTTTTTTTTTTTAAAGGTGTGAACAGAGGATAGATGATATTAATTTGATACTACTGTAGGCTCTCATAAAATCATTGAAGAAGACCTTCAACCAACAACAGCATCCAGTCATACCTGTAAGATGTCATCTGGGTTGTCTTGAGCAGAAGCCACAAAGAGTTCATGTCCGCAAAGCACTCCCTCTGCCAGGAAGTACTTTAAGATCATACGGGAGTAGCTGTCATATCGGTCCTCCTCTGAAAAAGAACAACCGACATGCACCAACCCCGTGTTGCTGATGCCATTTTCTTTACTTCTTGTTTCATTATAATAATAATGATAATAACAATAATAATAATAATAATAATAACATAACAGTCCTCCATAACGCTAGTCACTGTGCATGTTAGCTTGTCTCGCCGCATTGCTGTACCCTGCAATCACACAACGAAGTTCCACATGTTCGTGACCGCATCACAGCATGAGAATGTAATTGATCTAAAGACCTGGATGACCCTTGATAACCTGGATAACCCTCCTTGCAGGAGCAAACGAGACGACGAACCGTGTCCCACGAGAACATGGGTGCCACCTTTCCACCTGGGTGACAAAGCCCAGATGAATCCCCTATTGCCCTAATGTAAGCCTCAACAGCACCTCCACCTGTCGGATCCCAGCTTGACTGAGGCGGTGCGAGGGAGACACCTGTCTGAAGTGTTCATCCGACTGCACCCACAGAACCCAGCGCTATAACCAGCACTCACCTAGAAATGCTACCTGACGTCAAGCTCATATTAATTCTCTCTGTGTTTTCCCAACAGCGAATTGAATCCTTCACCTCTGTGTATTGTTCACATCAGTATTATTAAAACACGAATACTGTCTTATTAGAGAGATTATTAGAGTGGAGAGGGACATTCTAGAAGACAACAGAGAGGCATGCATGATACGTATTTGTCTACATAAGACATTTCTGCACCTAGACATGCCTTGAGACCATAATCTTGATGAGAGCCAGTGTCAGTCTTATTCTGGCCACGGTCAGTCACAGATGAAAACTGCAGCCAAAATGCTGGTGAATAATTGAAAACATCCCACTCATTTCCCCATAAGGATCCATCCTCAGACCACACAAAGTAGCCTCCAGGCCATTCCAAAACCTAGAACCACACACACACACACAAGCAATGCTAACAACATACCAGTAACTGTACCCAGCATGCTACTGCTACATCCTGTCACAGCCACCATTTTGTCAGGTTGTCACACGATGACAAACAGTGGGCAAAAGTACAAAGGCAGCAGTGACAGTTTTAAGGTAATGGGCATACCGCCGACCGCTTGACAATGACATCTTGACGAGGCATTCTGGAACATCCGGAGAATGCCGCCGCCCCATCCCGGCCCATCCACCCCTACACACACACACACACACACACACGTATGTTCCCAGTCTGTGTCCTCACCTACGGACTCAGGATGGCCCAGGAAATTCCTCGGCTCTTCAATTTGTTGTCGGTGGGGCTCCCTGTTCTCTTATTGATGGGTTTCTAGGTCAGCAGGCCTTTGTGGCTTTCAGCAGGCCCCACAAAGACTCCCAGATGGGCTCTCTCAAGATGGGGCCTATTGTGGCTGTGTTTCTATGGGAGCCTTACAAATGGAACCTCCAGGAGTCATTAGGCTGTCGTGGCAGGGGGTAAGGGGCGGGGCGGGCTGGGTGGGGGGGGAGATATAGGAGCGACACAGGGTGTGTGCATGTAATATGTGTGTGTGTGTGTGTGTGGGGGGGTTATATCTTTAGGTAGATCAGTCACTCTGGACAGTCATGGGATGATTCTTTCCCCTTTTTTGCTTATGTGGACTAGGACGTGGTACAGAGGGGGAGACGCCTCTACTTCATTTGCCTCTGAAGAGGAGAGTGTGAGTGGGAAAGCATTGAATCATATCTGCTAAAAGATAAAGGGGGAGGAGATAGAATATCTAGGTCAGAATGCTTGGCCCCTTCTATGACACGTTAGACTCTTTTCATCGGCTAGAGTGAACCTTACGTGCTTCCAGGCGTTTTGTTTACATGATCAATGCATGAATTTCTATTTTAGACTAAATATCTTTTTGACGATTATCCTAATTTTTTTTAGCCATGGGCAATTCCTGAACAAACTATTAATGTCAATATTCAAGATATCATTTTAAGACATTTAATCCAGACATGTTTTTTTTTAGGAGCCAACAATTAGCATAAACACTATTACAAATAAAAATACTGCACACCACACACAAGACCTTCTATTGCAGTACGTCAATATTGTACACCTTGTTGTTTGACAGCTAAGACATTCAAGACATCTACTGCCTAGTCTAGTGGATTAAATACTAATCAAGAGTGTAATCAGTCCTGGCCCTAAAAACAAAAGTCCAACAGTCTACCGTTAATGGTATAGCTACAGTAGAAATCTCTTTACCGGTAGACAACTTTATATTGCCAACATGTTGTCATCATAATATTATCATCCAAATAAATTAAACTAAATTTAAAGGTGCCTCTCTTTTGACAGCAGAGATGAGAGATCTTCAGACAGAAGCCATACTGAGCTCATCTCCCTCTGGATGACAAATGAGGATGGACAGCTGAAGACACATCGAAGGCAGCTAACGACGAGCCTGATCATTTTATGTCTGCGTCTTACACACAGGCCATCGCAACTAAGGGGCAGATCGTAGGAGGTATCCGCCTGAAACGAACACAAACACTCTCACGAGCCAATGTGAGCATTACGCACGCACCTACACACGCGTGTGAAAAATGTGCACGTGCAAGCACACAGATGCGTCGCTCACTCTGAGACAAACGCAAGTGAGTGCATACACACATTTCACCTTTACTGTGTCTCTCATTACCAGATGAAACCAGCCGTACATTGATTCACAAAATGGAAGGGAAGAGCACATTAGTGTGTAATCACTGACTCCTGCATCGATTGGGGGGGTGGGGAGGGGGCGAATTAAAGGGCAAAGCAATATCATCAGTTGGTATAGGCCTAGGCTACACACAAATTACTGTTTCAAAGCAAAACAGGACTGTCTTAACCTTATTGTCTACTGGCCTATATAACCTAGTAAGCCTATGAATAATAATACTAATATTGTAAAATACACATGTATCCTTAGAAATGCCCATTTACTTTGAAAGTAACACCACAACTTCTAGAATACAACAAAGGATCGGCGTACTAATTAAGGTTTGTGGAAGGAGTGTGAACATCAAGGAGTCAAACTAGTGACCCTCAGGTTATTACTCTATCTGCCGTTCAGATAGAAATGCACACACTTTAGCCACAGAATATGTGTGTGCATGGGAAAAAACATACAAACATCTGTATAGTGTAGCATTCAACTGAATTCCATTGAGGAAATGCTTGTTCAGGGTGGATTATTAAGATTAGTCACTCAATGTGAGATCAGTAGGTTAATATATATCTGCACTGAAGACTGGATGTCTGGCCTATCACTAAATGCAAGACCTGTAATGGTTATGATGTAGGCTGCACTGCAAGCAAGGTACTATTGTGTGATGTGAATGGGTTTTAATGGGTGTCAATGTCACTATTATAATAGAATGCTTTTACTTATGACTGATGTGTGTGTGATGTGTTCAGCTACATCGACAAATAGAATTTAATAAAAGTGGTCGCTTAACAGATCAAATGTAAATGCAATTAAACACATTTTTGAGCATTGACTAACCCAACCTTAATTCCACCCACAACAAATACACTGCATATGGTTGTGGGCATTCAAGTCAAATCTGTCACCCACTATGAAAACCCATGTCAAACCTGCTAAAAAAAAAAAAATCCCTTGTTGATAAGGCTATTTTTAGCTCAGGAGGAATCCATTGTTTTCTAAAGCGCAGGTGCTGGCTGTGTAAACTGAAGACTATCAGTTACTACAAAATAAACATATTCACAATTTAACTAGGATTTGGCCAAAAACAGGTCCGATACCATTGTAGATAGGGGAAAACATGATAATGGCAAATGTCCAGTATCTGCTAGACAAATAAAGATTTCCACCACTAGCTTGTTCTATAGAATTAAGATTTAATGTGGACAAAAGCCAAGCCTAAACATTAAAGCCCCTATGGACCATAATTTACTTAAAACTTGAAAAATAAGTTTGATGCTATAGGGTTGGCAACAAAATGGGTTGTGAACAAAATGTTATCTTATACATAACATTACATAAAGTCTTAAATTGTCCATACAGTAAGGGTTTTAAAGCTGGTCTGATCTATCCAATTCGGTATCTTGGCATCCTTATTTGTGTAAAAAAATAAAAAACATTATCCATGAATAGAAACAGCCAACATACATGTCTAGCCCATACATGCAGAATTATGTGCATTTGACTGGTTCATATTTCCTTGCAGAGCTGCTAATGTTTTAGTTAAATATAAGATAAAATAAAGAATAAACATATTCTAAGGTTATTATAGTATCTCACCAATGAGAAGTAGTGTTCCAACTGCTAACCCACCACCTAAAATGTAAAATGAAAACATATCAGTTTCCCCAAGATGATTCAAATAATGAATACAGTAAATTCAGCAAACTACATTTATATTGACATCAATAACAACAGCTGGCAATGGTCTCAAAATGGATTAGTGACAAAGGCTTTTGTCATGATAGTGACAGGAACAGTTCACCAATTGTAAAATGATGCATTGGCAAAAGTCTGCTTTTTTTACTCTCCAACGATTATGAACTATAATGCTTACAGCCTCCCCCTACAGATCTCAGTCGACTATTTGTGGAGTGAAGTAAAAATGTATAGGATTAACAGTGAACAGATGGAGGCAAAAACCTTCTTGGAAACTACAGCAGGTTGTGCCGTCCCAAGGAGTTACGCGATATACTCCTGGTTTATTAAGGCACATTTCTTTGTTTATCATAAATCCCACTAGGCGTTGTACATTGCCATGACCAAATATGCAACGTTGCTCACTGGTAATGCAAAGAACACAATAGGTCAACATAATCGTTTTTCAACGTAACATGAATCACAGTTTGAAACAGCAGGTCTTTCCGGGTGCATTTCAAATAATCGTTACATTAGGTTATATCAGCAATAAACTAATAATTACACGTACGATGATCCTAGAGCTAATAAGTGGACTGACCGATTAAATAATCAAGTGACGTGACTCCCGTCGAAACTATAGGCTGTCCGTTTTGAACCGAGGGTCTGGTTCCAGGTATTGAAACTAATTTGCTTCTTGTTTTCTTCTGGAAACTGGTCATATTTAACTGCGAGTAATCTACTGGCTGTTTACCCACATTCGCCATGGGCGCCGCCATGCTGAATGCAACGTGTTCATGCTGTTTAATGTTTTGGATTTTTCTGTCCAATCAGAGTTGCGATTACTCACCCTTGACCAATAATAATAGCGATTGTTTTGATGTGGTTGATCTGTCAAAAGGAAGTTGTATTATATTATCATGGTCAGTGAATGGTCCACATAAACTGCAAACAGTGCATTGGTGAGTACATTACGCATAGAATATTAGTAATAGCGAAATATATGCTTCCTTTATGTTATAAACGTATTACATCTATACAGAAGCGATTATGTAAATCATTACAATAGTTAGCTTTAGCAACCAGCCATAGTCCTGCAGTACAGTCAAAGACATTATAGAGCCTGTAAGGACTTTGGTACAATACAGTACGGTACATTGCTTGAACTTGTAGAATTTAATCATAACATAATCATAAATTATCCTTAAACGCATAACATTACTGGTAACAGGTCAACAATGTATTGTCTAATATTCAACAAGCACTGCACAAGTACACGCTGCTTATGTGAAGAGAGTAAACTATTATTACCGTATATTCTCTTCAAAGAGGGAAAATGTTACATGTAATCAAAAGCTACCTTTCATTTTACAAAAGCTTGTTATATTAAGTTCATCTTTAGTAACTATACTGAAGATAGGCTACACCTACCAAACAGCATCCCACATTATGTGGAATGACTGAGAGGGAATAAATATTAAAGACTAAATATATATTTATATATATATATATTTTACAGACCTTAATCTGTATTATCACATTAATTTTGGTAGCCTATGTTTTAAATGTCAGTAAATTGGGGAATAGATCAACTAATGAACACATTTTAATTTTCAAAACTAAATATAAAAAAAAAGAGTTTGTGTCGATCTTTCATGAGCTAAAGAGCAGTGACATTGCTAAAAGCTTCAGAAAGGCCATTAACAGAAAAGAAGGTATCCTGGCCATCGGTGGGACATCTGAGCTGTCAAGTGAAGGAACGCAACACTCCTTTTCTGAGGAGGAACGTTTTGCCTTTGCCAACTGGATCAACACCGCTCTGGAGAATGACCCCAACTGCATGCACGTCCTGCCCATGAATCCCAGCACAGACTCTCCCTTTAAGACAGGTCAGTCAGGGATGGTGTAGTGCTATGCAAAATGATCAGCCTGTCTGTGCCAGACACGATTGACAAGCGAACCATCAACAAGAAAAAGTTGACGCCGTTCACAGTATAGGAGAATCTGAATCTGGCCTTGAATTCTGCCTCTGCCATCGGCTGTCATGTCGTAAACATCGGGGCTTTGGACCTGAGGGAGGAGAAGCCTGGAAGACCTCATGAAGCTGTCTCCAAAAGAGCTGCTTCTGCGCTGGGCTAACTACCACCTGGAGAATGCTGGCTGGCACAAGATCAACAACTTCAGCTCTGACGTTAAGGACTCCCAGGCCTATTTCCACCTGCTGAACCAAATCTCTCCCAAAGGAACAGAGGACAACCATCCACGCATAGACATCAGCATGGCCAGCTTTAGTGAGAAGGATGACCTGAAGAGGGCAAAGGCTATGCTGGTGCAGACCGACAGGCTGGGCTGTCGTCAGTTTGTAACCTCAACTGACGTCATCAGCGGCAACCCGAAACTGAACCTTGCTTTTGTGGCCAATCTCTTCAATACATCCCTGGCTTTAACCAAACCTGGATAGGATACAGGATATTGACTGGGGACTGCTGGAAGGTGAAACACAAGAGGAGAGAACATATCCAAACTCCATGAATTCCCTGGGTGTAAACCCACATGTAAATAATCTGTATGGAGACCTTCAAGATGCTCTGGTCATCTTTCAACTTTACGATCAAATTAAAGTACCCATTGACTGGAACAACAAGGTCAACAAGCCTCCCTACCCAAAGGGCTGGTTAGTGTCGGTGGGCAGGACCTTCATGATGGCAATTCTACCTTTACGCTGGCCCTGGTGTGGCAGCTGATGAGGAGATATACCTTGAATGTTTTGGAGGATTTGGGAGATGGACAGAAAATCAACAACGACATTATTGTAAAATGGGTCAATAAAACTTTGGCGGCGCTGGAAAAAAGAGCAAGATTTCCAGCTTTAAGGACAAAGAGATCAGTAACAGTTTGCCAGTGGTGGACCCGATAGACGCCATTCAGCCTGGCAGCATCAGCTATGACCTTGTGAAGACGGGCAACCTCTCTGAAGGGGACAAGCTTGAGAACGCCAAATACGCCGTGTCGCCGTGTTGATGGGTCGAGGCATGAAACGAGTGTAAAGCATGGACTCTGTGGCGCTTGATGAACCCCAACCTTAAAAGTCATTAGGTTTTTGAAGGAGCTGCTCTCCAACCCACATCTTCGTCTGAAGTGGGGGGGAAAGAAATGTATTTGAATGGAAATGCTTTGACAAGAAGGTTTGAAGAAGGTTTGCAATCAAAAATGTCAATATCACATGTTGCCCTCCCATCTTTTGATCAAGAGATGTATATTGAAGAAAGGTAGGTCCTGTCATTTAAACCCACTTGGGCCTTTTGCTACGATG
The DNA here is from genome assembly GCA_026546735.1 of Forbesichthys agassizii. Lineage (NCBI taxonomy): Eukaryota > Metazoa > Chordata > Actinopteri > Percopsiformes > Amblyopsidae > Forbesichthys > Forbesichthys agassizii. Next base: position 4,320,100 of record JAODLL010000018.1, read on the forward strand.
GCCAAAATGGTATGTTACTTAATATGCAAAATACTTGATAAATGTATAAGAATGCTGACTTTTAAAACATTTATATGCATATTTCCAGCTGCAAGGTTGTTTACATATTTGTATTCAGGCACACCGACTATATCTGTGATGTCAATGAAACTGCACGCATTCCTCAATTCCATGCTGATGAATAACTGTTTTAACCTGGCCAAAGATTATGCTGACACAACAATTGGGTGCTGTCTCTCACCAATCGCCATAATGTAACTGTCTTCCTTTACTTCAGTACATGCGTGTCTGTATAACTGGCATCGTAACGCACACAGAAGCGTTAAACTGCTCTGTATTCTCGTACGTCAGTCGTTTGTCGTTTGTTGATTTTGAAGCGAGTGAGGTGTTCAGTGTCTGGCATTTGCACTCTCTGTTAAAGTGGGGTTTTTGTTTTGTGTTTTTGTCTGATGGTGGATGACAATATGGCACCTCTGCCTTGTATTGTGCTTCTAAATGTTGGTTTATTTGTATTCCATATTACCAAATATTAACATCTTCATTCCAGATAGCTTTATGTTATGCCATTGTCCAAATAACTGTTGGTAATGTTTCCATGTCTACTACTGCTTTATATATAAACAATAAATATAACTTGGAGGGGAAAGAGAAAAATAAATAAAAAAAGAACACACACACACTGTTTACACAATTTTGGCATTATGGGTATTAAGCCTTCCAGGTTGTTAGGTAATTACTAGGTAACTCCCTGGTGTTTGTGTGAGGCTGGCATAAACTCCCTCTTTGTACTGATTCTAACCTAAATTGATGAATTTGAATTGAAGATACTCTGGCCTGATCTCCTGTACTGTACCTTGTAGTCGCTGTGTATAGTAGTCCTATAGGCTATACCATACAGTACTGTATATTAATGTGGAACACACTGCAAATGTTGAGGGAGAGTGTCTCCCTCAGTAGTCTGATGGCCAGCCTGAGGCATGACATAAGGTGCGACGGCACAGCGTAAGATAAGGCTCAGGCTCCAAAGGAGATTTTTGTCTCCTGCTCACTTTACAACTGCTATCAGCAGCATATGCAATGCTGTTGTTTTGACAGTGCTTGACGTTTTATATGAGTTGACAGGAGACTCTCTCTGGCTCTCCTGTGTTGCCATGACATTGTAGAAAAACCCTATGACAAATGTGATACTCTTTAATCTAGGCTTTAACCTAGGATACTGCAGCATAGTGTTGCATGCAGATGTACATTCACCTAATTTCTGCTATACTTCCTAAATCTGAATACAGCTCGTGGACTCACTCTATAAGTATGAGTTAGTGTGTGAGGTAGTGTACTATAAACATGGCAAACAACTTTTATTGTCTCCTTTTTTGTGTCATATGACCATGTGTATTTTTCTGCAACGCCCATTTTATCGATCTCTGTATCTGATTGTGCTATATTATGCCAGTAGTCATAACATGTCAGACATTTTCCTACTTGGATTGTTTTGGTTGCTCTGTCTGATATGGCCAAAAGGGGACCTGGGAGAAGTAGTAGAGTTCAAATGGCTGGAGGATGCAAGATTATCATCAACGTGCACCGTGTATGTTTTTGTTAGCCCTGAAAGCAAACTAATACTCTAAGGGCAAGGGAACAATTGGAGTTGGATGACTTTTGTTCACGTCATACTATTCTGACCAATTATTCCATTTTCTTTTTCCATGCTGTACTTCAAAAAAAAAATTTAAATTTTTTTTTTTTAAAAGCTTTATTTTGGCTGTCTTTGTTTAAAATAATAATCACAACTTAATTTTAGTTTAGCCTGTAGACTGTATATTTCAGCAAAAAATGACTGAGAGGTAAACAATGACTTTTTGTTTAAAGTTAAAGACTGGAACATTTAAAGCTGAGGATTGTCACTAGCTATTGCTGAAATATCAGGTGGTGAAATGAGCTAGCCAGGATATAACACAAGTTGTGTTGTGAAACTGATACAATGTTGATACGATCTGTCAACACCATGCCACACGTACGCCTGTGGCCAATACAATAAGGCTTAGTGACTGATTTTCCCATTCAGCGTAATTGTCAAGGGACTTGGTCAGCGCACACAACCTTTTGAATTCATAGCAGTTGTATTCATATCACTTGGCTATTATTTGCTCTGGCTGACCCTGTGATTGCAGGTCTAAACCCTAGCTCCTCAAATAGTAACCATGGCCTGCTCATCTGTTTCTTGGCTGTGTTGCTGTTGGCAACCCTAAAAAGAGCACAGTCTCTTCAATGAAGCCGGTGCGAGGGGAAAAGATGGCGGTTTGCTTCTTTGCTCTGTGACTGTGAGTTTTACATCTGTCACTCTAGATCCAGCCAGGTGTCTGTGTCTAAATCAAGGGGATTATGTCCGATTGCACTGATAACTGCAAACAGACCTCCCCCCACCCCACCTTGCCCGAGTTGCCCCCTTTTTTCAAATTTTTTTTTATAGCTCGCATTAAGATCAAATCGAGCTCGGCACAACAGGACTGGCGCCCCACCCTCCTCTGCCTTCTGCTGCCCAGAGAAAGACATCAGAGATGGGATTCATTCCCTCTCTGCTGCTGCCTGCTCCTCCTGACTCCCTTCCATCTGGAATCCTCAGGGACAAGAAGCATATCTGACAAGGGGCTTGTAAGCCTCTTAGCCCCCCTGTGGCCCTGCTCTCTCTCAGCCCATGTTTTCCTAATTTAGGAGTGTAAGGAGACTACCGCAAGGCCCTTGTGAGCTGTTTGAATTGAGATTCCCTTTGTGGTTCTAATAGAGTGGGCATGTATATCAATTAGCACTTCCGACCAATGGTAGAAGCCTCTAGAGACCAGGAACAGTGATTCTTTACTATAAACCCAAATTAGTTGTTGTTAGTTAAGCGTCAATTTCACTATGACTCACTGACCCTTCCTTTATAAATGTGTTTGTCTTCACAGCTGCATTGTGTCAGTTAGGATAGTTAAAATAATGAGTCAACGTTTGTCTTCTCAAAGGCCTGTTGTAGCCACTGAGTTTCAATAAAAAGAAAAATTCTATTGTTTTCCACTTTTGATTCAGCTGCCGGTCACTGCTGAGAAAATGTTGCCTGAGTGAATGAGGCACCCCCGGTAAGAGGATCACAGAGTTAAACACACAATGGGGTGTTTCCATTGGCAGCAATTCATTTGGGATCCCCCCGTCCTCCCCTCTGTTTGCTGGGCCCAGGCCGTGGGAGGCCACTGGCCACAGATGGTTGTGCCGAGTGGGCTGCACTGACTTTCATTGTTTTCCCATGAACATGTTTTGCGTGTAATCCTGGATTAGCAGAGAGACTTTGTGTTAATTTACAGCTGTAATACAGCATTCAATTAAGGTCTGTGTTACCCAAAACACACAGCGGGTATTAGGTGGGAGAGATGGCGTGGGTTTGTTCTACACTCAGGGGATTTATAGGTAATGGAGATCCAATCAGGGGTCCCTGTGGATGTCCACCACTGAATCCATAAAGTCACTGGAGCACAAACACACACACACGCACACACACCAAAAATGCATAGGTAATGCTAATTCTACTTTTACGCACTCGCACCACAGCAGAGCACACACACACACGTTCGTGCCCACACGCATGCACACTATCAATGACAGAGGCGTCCCCGGAACCAGGCGGCTGCATATGGACTCTCTCTTAATATCAGTCAGTGGCCATGTGATCTTGTTATGCAAAACCCCTTAATCCCTACCTATGATGATTGCACAAAGGAATGGAGGGGACTGGGGAGATGTGGATACCCAGATATGAGGGCAGCTGTGTGTGTGGGGAGGAGAGGGGGTGCCTTGTCCACTGGGCCTTGGGGGAAAAGGTGCCACGGGGAATGGGGAAAAGCTCCTGATCTTCACCCAGCGGAGAGTGTAGGAGCCATACTAGGTCAGCGGGAGAGTGGAGAGGCAGACTGGCTAGCAGAGGGAACTCCGATGAGCACAGGCATGGCCTTCACTGCCCATCTGAGGCAGACGTTGACCTCCAGGCCACTGGCTTCCCAACAGAGGCATTACGGGGCCAGAGGTGTTATTGGACCAGGCGGGGGGAGCGGAAGGAGGCTGAGCCCGGAGTTCCCAGAGCGGGGGCGCACAATTTGGGGACCCCGGGGCCACCTGTATGCCCCCTCACTTCCTGCTTCCCCACAGTCGTTCCAAGTAGTGTGGGTGGGGGAGGGATACGGCCGGGGTCGCTCCGGGGTGATCGAGAGACAGAGGGGTGTGCAGGAGTGGGCAGCAGCATGCAGGGAGGCGACGGGATGAATTTAGTGCTTTTGGATCAGAGCGGAGGGGGAGTTGGCTAAAAAGATAGAGAGAATAGATAGAGGGTATAAAAGCTGGATGTGTGTGTGTGTGTGTGTGTGTGTGTGTAATGGGATTAAGGGTAACACCTTCGGTAGGCCAGGGAGAGCCACCTGACACTCGGTCTGTTGGGGACCCAGGGATTGGAAGAGTGGGGGAAGAGGAAGGGCGGGGGCTGGAAGCAGGTGGTGGGGTGAGGAAGAGGTTGGGGGGTGGGTCTAATCCGTGTCCATCTTTGGGGAAGTCATTCCCAGGGCTCTGAGGATTTGGTGGGGTGGTTGGGGGGTTTGGTTTCCGCTCTGCTGGCCTTGGTTAATAATACCGGGGATGGAAGCCATGGAGAGAAGGAGAAAGGAACCAGAGGGAGAGAGAGATTTCATTACCCTGCGGTGGACTGACAGGACACAGGCCCTGAGCCAGCCGACCGCCTGACAGTCTCGACTGTCTCCCACACTCTGTGTGATAAGAACCTCTCCTGTCAGGTCCAGCGTTAATACTGCACATATACTGCCTCTGAGCCTGTAGCCCTAACAAGCCTACAAGTGTAGTCTGTTTGGCATTCTCTTAGGTGTGTGTGTGTGTGTGTGTGTGTGTGTGTGTGCGTGTACACACATACTGCTTGGACATTATGGCGTGTAAAGATTTACCGACTTGCTTTCTACCATCATGCTGCAGCTTGAGTGAAAGTCAATAGTCTCGGTGTTGCTGTTTGCTCGGAAGACACACTGTTATCTGTCCATGGTTCCTGAGTACTCACGTGCGGTGCGCCGTGCACGTGCGCGTTGTTGTGTTGCTATGGTGCTGACAGGCGCTGATATGCACTTTGATGGTCGGTGTTGCGGTATAGGCGGAACGGCACTGATGCCTGGCTCAAAAAGTGTCAGCTTCTGTGTTTATCTGTCACCTGTGACCAAGGTGTTGATTGGGCCATCTTACACTGAGGGCAAAGGTCACGGCTGTTCTTTGGTGTGAACTGGCTGTTGAGCCCCTGACGATGAAACACCAGGGAATGTGCCACCCAGCTCTGGGCTCCATGGCATTGTAAGAGCCTTACTGTGACCAACCTTGTCCGCACCTTAAAAAACATGAATCCACATAGTCCCTTTTTATTTTAATTTTAAATATGTTTTTCATTGTATTCCACAGACACACAGTGACGTTGAAGGTGACATTTTGTTTCTTTACCTAGATTACATGACTATACGGAGAACTGGTAACTGATTGGTAACTTATTGTATTTTGTGACTGTAGGTGGAGATGTTCCGCCATATGCTGGGGAAGGCCCTGGGGTTTTTGGGATACACCATCCAATATGGCTGCATTGCCCATTGTGCCTTTGAATACATTGGAGAGTTTGTGGTGGTACGTACTACATAGTATTTGAGATGGCTACATCAGGCCTTTTAACACAGGTTGTTAATTATGGGTAATATAATATATATTATTATACTGTAATATGTAGGGTTCAATTGTACCAGTAGTTCTGTTTACTCATATTGTATACTTTTATTTATGACTATATTAGCATATATCATGAGCATATTATTGATTTATTCCTTCTATATTAGTGATATCTTTACAGAGTAATTTCCAGAAATGACGACCTGTAATTTAAAGTGTTATTTATTGCTGCGTTATGTGTACCTGATGAGCATCAACCATTATGTGCATAACACTTGTGTGCAGTGCTCTGGTCCATCCATGGAGCCAACTATTGTAAGCCACGATGTCGTCTTCTCAGAAAGATTGAGTCGGCATCGTTTCAAAATTGAAAAGTGAGTTCCTTTACGTACCAGTTTCAACATTCTGTGCATCTCGAAAATATATATGTTACATCTCTGCTGCTTCCTATCAACATAAGAAATTAATAGTTGCTTGTTGAATTACAGTAGTAGTATATTGCTACTTCAGATAAATACAGTACACATCTTGTGTGTTTTCTTTCAGGGGTGACATAGTGATTGCAAAGAGCCCGTGTAATCCACACATGAACATTTGCAAAAGGGTCATCGCGCTGGAGGGGGACAAAGTCTGCACAAGCAGCCCTTCAGATTTTTTCAAGACGCACACATATGTGAGTGTTATATTTATTGATTAAATGTATTCCTGCTGTTTCGCAAATATACTGTAGATTTCCAAGATAGTTTACCAAGTGATTTCCTTTTTTGTACTGTAGGTACTTTCACATTCTGACTCACAACTCAAAGATGAATCTCTTCTGTATTTTTGAAAGATAAGAAGCGAGGAAGTTTGTCCGCTATAAATCAATTGATATTGTTTGGTTCACACACATAAATAACAGATAGGATCTCCATGCAGAAATATTGTTAGCCCGCCTCTGCATTTGCCTCTTTGTGCGTGCGCTCGGGTGCAGCCTATAGACTTCTGCAGTTGTTTACATTTTAGCCCGCACACATCCATTTTGTGTCATTGGTCAAAATATCAGCTTTTGACAACAACTATATTTCCTCAGAACAGTGATAAAACCGGAGAGTGAGCAGGGGTTCTGCCGGTGAAACCACCGTCATTGCTTTTCTATTACTACTGTTCCCAACACCCACAGCTCAGGCCTGCAATCTCTCTGAAGCCTGTTAGAGTTAGTGCCAGCCGAATGGACACACTGATGGGCGGGTGGAGGTGTGTGTGTGTGTGTGCGTGTGCGTGTGAGTGTGAAAGAGAGGAGGCAAGCCAGAGAGAGTGTCTGTCAAAGGTTGGGTTTATGTTGCATGTTTCATATATTGTTTAGACTTTATCAACTTTATGGCTATGCTATTGAATGGGTTCAGTAATACATAAGGCGAGACAAAGTGTCATTTCGCATCTAAAATGGGAAATTGAGGTATTTCCTGTGCTATCTGGGCTTCACCTCTACATACAGGGGTCTAAATATGTGATGTGCCTGTTGATCCATATTCCAGGGAAGTCAAAGTGATGATCTAAAATGCTATTTTGTAGACGGCATGAAGAAAGGCTCTCTGAATCACATGCAGTCTATTTACACAATTTTGCACAAAAAAAAACATTATTTCCTTTTGATTTGCTGTATCATTTATTATTGTGGCAAATTACTTTGGGAATTAAATTATTATTTGAATTCATGTTATTTTCCATGCTCCTGAACACCTGATTGTTACATTTTTTGGGTGTGCCAAGTAACCATAGCCAACAGGTTTCATTTTGTGTTAATGAAATAAGGCTTGTATGAGGTAACTGAGAAAACACCTGCTGTACACATAAATGTTTGGTCTCCCTTGGGCAGCTTGGTTTTGGTGTTGGTGTGTGTGTGTGTGTGTGTGTGTGTGTGTGTGAGAGAGAGCATAGTGTGATGCATTGTGGGTGGACCTGTGAGAGGCTACAGATGAATTTTTTGAGGGTGTTAGACCCCGTCATCACCTCCTCTTCTGCCCTGACAGACGGGCAGCTTTTCTCCGCCCTCCGCCATCCAACAGCAGACTAATTGCCTTGTCACATTTTAGGAATCATTTCTGTGCCTGAGCTTTTGTGTCAAAACAATGACACGTGATCCCTAATATTATGAGTGAGAGAGAGAGAGAGAGAGAGAACCCTCAAGAGCAAAATTAAAAGAGAGAGAGTGGTTGGGGAGGGGGGGTATAAAACAGCTATACAGTACACACAGCTCAAGGCAGAAAATGACAAAGTCAGGTATTGTGAGCGGGAGACATCCTGAAAGCTTGTATGCACCTCGGGTGAACTCCGCTCTCCACCTCAATCATGTTAACATAATGAGTACTGTAATGGCACGACTGTTAAACAGCACTCCTCCTCGCTGAGGTGAGCTCCAATTTCATCGTCCTCAACACCTCTCTGACAGATACACAATGGGCTCGCTGCGGCCCAGCCCACAAACGCCGAACAGGCAAACATCACAGCCGTCCGTCAGATCAGAGCCGCCGTCAGAGAGGATCAAAACAGCCTCGCATTCAAGTCCCACAAACCCAGGCGCCAGGCCTATGTAGATCTCTTGAAGTCGCCGTGGTGGGAAACAAAGCCGTTTGATTACAGGCTGGGTGGCTGTGGCTTGTTCAGTCTCTCAAAGGGGAACAGGGAAGGGGGGGTGTCAAAGTGTCCTGAAAACGCGAACATAATTCAAGTATCACACTCTTGTCAACTTTACCCACCAGTTTACTGTGTATCCTCCTCTGCACCATTCATATCATTGCAAATAAATCAAGTGGGGGGCTTTAACTCAAGGGCCTACTTTCAGATGTTTCAAACAACAAGAACATGTACCTCAGCAAGAAAGACACTTATTTTGAAACGTTTCTTTTCCGTGTATTTGTATTCATATAAACACTTGCTGTTAATATTCACCTCTATGACACCCCAAACACTTGCTACCAATATGCAAGGGGTATGGAATTTTTCACACGTTCTCTGACCAAAGCGCGGGATCTGGTTTCGCTGCTCTGAAAATCAGTCTGGTTGATTTTTCTTTACATCTTTACCCTTTGAGGCTTAGGGTTTACTTTCACCAAATCCAAATGTTGAGACTATTTAGCATTTTGTTGCTGTCGGTTCTTAATTCTCACAAATTTCATTAAATTTTGTGCTAGTGGTTTTCAGGGCCGATGATAAATGGTGCCGTTTCAAAATAAAAGTTTCCGTCTTTATGGTGCCTAGCTGGCGTCTTCGCGCACATGTCCAGGACTCATTATGGAAGTTCTCGGTTGAAAACAAAGATTGTAAGAAGGGACAAGCAGAAATGGAAGGGGGTTCTGGTTTGGCAGATGACAAACGGTGGTGTTTCTCTTTCCTGTGGTTGGGAGCCAGCATATGTTACCATGTTAATGAGGTGTAATGGTGGGAATCCAGCATGCTGGCATATGGTTCTCAGATGACTCCTTTAATGATATTCATTTGTGTCGTCGTTATTTAGCGACTTGTTTACCTCGTGTTAGGTCAACATGTCACTGCCTCGTGATTATGTCACATCATCTGTCTCACTTATCGAATATGAAAATGAAAGCCGCAAGCCACAGCACAACCGAACGCACCAGTCCCTGGCCGGGTGAGTTGCTGCAAAGCGATGACGTTCCCTCCGTTTGGACAATATTCCCTTTCTGTATTTCCCTCATCTCTTTTTCTTCCGAAGACTTTGACCGTTAAAAAGTTGGGCAACACAAAAATAGACCCGTGGATTGTGATGCCCATTATGACAATATAATGTGTTGTTGATCCTGTCTGCACATATAGGGGGACAGCACACTTAATTAGGGCCTCGACAAGCCTACTCTCCTAAAGTGATGAGATTAATCATAATTGGTGTCACTGTGCATTACGGCTCGCTCAGATGACCGCCCCGCTGGCAGGTCGGACCACTGCAGAGACCCTTGGACGCTGCCGTTAGCTACAGCTTAGCGCTCTCTCTCTCTCTCTCTCTATCGGTCTCTCCTCACCCTGGCTCTCCCAGGCCTCTTTCTGGCTTTGCCCTCCTTGGGTAAGAGGGGTGCAGATCTCCGCCAACAGCCTAATGACCCTGTTTGAAGTTCTTCAAAATTCCTCACAACTCTGCCACGTTATCCATGACCCCTTTCCTAAGACCATATGGGGTTAAAGAGGGACAGAGGTTGACGTTAAGTTAAGGTGTTGTAAGGAGAAATGGGGGTTGGGTTTAATACATGAGGAGGTGTGTTCTCACTTTGCTTACTTAATGTCGTCATGTTGTAAATGTAAACTGTATAAATGTTTGTTTATTTGTTCATTTATTTCTTTTGATGTTTAGGTTCCAAGAGGCCATGTTTGGCTAGAAGGAGATAACCTTAAGAATTCATCTGACTCCAGAAGCTATGGTCCAGTTCCCTATGCGCTAATCCGTGGACGTGTGTGCTTCAAGGTAAATCAGCACGTATTATTTATCTCTATATGTCAATCTTTAAACATGCTTATTTAAGTTTATGCAGAGCAGAGTTGCCATTTCATCACCAGGAACTTAACATTGTAATGGGGAAGCCCCATATATTGGGCACGCGGCTACCACTTTAGAAGGCTGAGGTCCTGTCTGTGACACCGTGTATTAGCACTGAGGCTGTCAAGCCCGCCTCCAACAAATGTTTGCATGGCACAGTTTGGGCATTTGAAGCACAATTCAAAGACGTGAGTCTGTTGGAAGTTCAAAGCAAGTCTCTCTGATTGGCCAAGGCCTGCACACCATATTGTCTAGCTCTCCATTCTGCTGTGTTGTCTTGTCACTAGATGTCATAGCAACCACGACCCTGGAAACAGGTCAACCAACCCTCTGTTCTGATTGGACAGCAGTGCTCTACTGGAGGCCCAATAACAATGGCTGAATTATAAAATATTGTATGAAGGCAAACAAGACATTAAAAGCCCTGTTATCAGGTGTAGCGAAGTGCAGTTTTAGATAAAGCAGTATCGACAAATGGCATGTAAGAAAGTAATTCATTTTAATTATTGGAATGTTGTTATTTTTGGTGTGTGTGTGTGTGTGCGCGCACACACACACACGCATGCATGCATACATACATACAAACATACATACATATTTCTCACCTCTAACCAATTCACTCTGATTTTCTAGAAATATTCTTTTTGCATTAATTGTAAACATATACATAATTGTATGTATGTATGTATGTATATGAGAGGCCTGTCTCTCCTAACTACAAGTCTCTGTGCTCTTAATCCTCTCCAGCTCTGGCCTCCATTCAGCTTTGGCTCCCTTAATGAAAGTCCAAATGGAAGGACGGTCATAACACAGGGTGCTTCAGACTCAGAATGACCGGCACTGCATAATAAGTTTTTAATATGTACAGTATATAAATATATTCTGAATACACATTCTTTGATTTCCAGTGTCTTACTTAACAGTGCACTTGGTTCTTTGGTCTGGTCTTGGTGTGTGCAGTGAGTGAAGCTGTGTCTCCGTGGAGCTGCTTATGGCAGAGTGTGACATTATCTCTCAAGTCTTATGTTAGTCTCGTCAGAAACGTATGTTTCTGTGTTTCAATCCAATGTCCCTGTTGTGTTTGAATTACAGTCAGACATCCTATGAGCAGGTTTGTACATGTGCTGTAAAGTTGCTTATAGGTTAACTAAAACCAATTTCCTAAAATACACCTCTTTCCCTTTAAAATATATTAATAATGCCATTATTTTTATTTTTTTCTCACGGTAAAACAAATGCCCTCCTAGTGTTTTAATATTTTATTGGGCTGCCAAGACAATTGGAAAAATGTTAAAATTTTCCATTCAACCATGAAATATTAATAACTTGGCACTTAGTAAGGCAACTCTTTCTGCTTAATGTGTGCACATCACATCCTGCGTTGTCTTACAGGGGATGAAGTCCACATTATTTTATACCTTCCCCCAAATGGCTACTATCTTCTCCCTTGTTACCTTGCTATACCATCCTGGACAGACGGACAAGGCAGTACACTGGCACACTGTACTTTACAAGCACAGCTGGTCTGTCTCCTGGGGAAAGAGGGGCTCTCCTAGCTAGAGCTCCCCCAGGGAGGCACATTCCAGGCGGCCGTGGGTCCCCTGTTCAGCTGCTTGCTCTGTCTGCAGGGGGCCAGAGCGTTGGAGATGAGGCTCCTTGTGACACTGAATTATCTTCTGAAGTGTGATCGTGCCTGCTGGGAGGGCAGGCTCTACACTCTGGTTCTGTGCATGCGTGGAAGGCAAATATAGATATAAATTATTTATTTCGTTTTTTGCTTGGTTTTGCTTCAAGCAAAGCTTTGTTTCTCAATGTTTAATATTCATCTGCTGCATGTCAACACAATCAGTGCCGGTGTTGGACTGAAATGCTGATGCAAGTCATTTTTCTTCAACCCTATAAGCCAGTGACCCATAGAGGGAGCTCTGACTGTTTCCTATAAATCAAGCACTAGTGGACAAAATGCATGTTAACTGACTGAAGTGACAACTATTGACACTCAGCTTCACCAGAAACTGAATACAACAAATAGCCTTACCTGATTCCCATTATGTGTTAAAAATATAAATACACATCAAACACTGTCTCATTCTGAGGTAACTGGACAAAACCGATCTATGAGTCCACATACAGTATATTGTACACTGCTTTTGAGAAACAAAGTTGATTATACAAATAATTAACACCGGTCTAAATGTATTTTAGCAATACATCCACAATATGAATATCAATATGCTGAGCATCGTTAAGTCCTTCGTCCACCTGTGTTATCGATACAGATAGAGTATATGACCCAGACAGCCCCGTCTTGTATCTGTCTCTGCACCACACACACCTCAGCTCACAGCCCACAGCCTGACTGTGCTTCTGCATAGCTCAGCACAGCTGTCTGCCACAGCTGTTGTGACCAGTCAGCATAATGATGACATTGGTCATCTATTTGCTTTCCTTGGAGAAGCTTAGGAGAGCATTGAAAGAGCAATAGAGAAATGTATATACACTCTTTATGAAAAAAAAAAAAGTGATATTAAACTTATAATTAAAGCCTCAATAATAGCTTCCTCCTCAAAACTAAATCCACACACTGGTGTTGAATTAATATAATCAAGGTTGTTTCTTAAAACAGTGTAAGCCTACATTACAGTACATCTTACTGGGTGTTTCAGATTGAGAAATTCCGTTTTTGTTTATGTTTTTACATTTTTAACCTGTGATGGATTTCAGGTAATTATATTTGTAGTTTCTATAAATATCTCACCACATTAGGCATACATTTACTCATTTGCGCAACTAAATAAGCACCCTTCTGACTTAATAATCAAAGCTTTGTCATATAATTGAACAGTTGGGTGTGTTTGCATTCAAACCTTATTAACATCAACCATCAATGATTGACCATATTGACACTGTTACAGTATAGGATACTGTACTGTTTTTTTTAATGCTCAGTCTCATTCATTTCTCCACTTATGTAGCCTAAAGTTCAAGCTAATATGAAGTGCCTTTTTCATAATGTGAAAGAAATAATTATTCAGTTTTACTGCGTAGAAACAATTATTTAAATTGTGTTAAAGGGTTTGGTATAATAGTGAGGGGCAGAAAAAGAGAGGTAGTATTTCTCTATATTCTTAGCTTGGTTCAGTTCATTTGAATTCACAATGAATAGATTGTGTAAGCCCAGTCATAAACTTAAATGTCAACCCATAATTAAATGAAGTTATTCACCTTATTTTAGCAATTCACTATTTCTTATGAATATGAATGGATATTTATATTCATATGAACTATCCAGTGGGGGGTGTGGGTGTGTGTGTGGGGAGGAAGGGGGGCGGGTTGGCTAGATGAATCACGACGTTGCTCCAGGAGTGTGACAAGTCTTTCTTACTGGCTGCTATGGTGTCCAATGCTGGTGCTGCAGCCAATGCTACAAAGGACCTATAGTATCAGCATCTTCCGTCCATTAGCACTACATCACATAGCAACTATGTGCTGAACGTCTGATACATACAGTATACCCATGTAAGTCCGGCACAGGACTCTCAGACTTTCGGGAAGTAATTCATTGGCTGTTGACATTGTCACTCACAACACAAGTGTGCAATGCTAGTGCATGGTTTTATTTGCTAATTTAAAATTAAATTCATTATTTTAAGCAGTAACTGCTGCCAACACATTTTACAGATTTATAAGACAAACAGTCAGTCTAGCTGTTTAGTTTTACAATGATTTCCTCATAAGTTTAACGTCAGACTTGGTCATTGTTGAGTTGTAGTTGGTCGTCGTGCATGTCAGTCAATATTCCAAGTGGACGGGCCGGGAAATGATGCAGTTAGCCAGCTCAGTGTCCCAGACTTTACGTACTAAAGGCTGGCTCTGCGAAAAACAAAGGACCAAAAAGATGGCCCATGGGAAAAGCCTCTACTGTGTGTGGTCATATGCATTTGGTTGTCATTTTGGCATGATGCCCTAGCCCTATTCTTTTCATCAGTATTGAATGAAATCACCTTTTTAAATATACTGTAATACATAATTTTGGCTATGCTACATGTAACATGCATCAAAATGGTATCCTGGTGTAATAACACCCACAATTAACTTAATTAACCCTTTAACCCTACTGGGCTTAGACCTCTAATTTTGAAACTATTGGAGAGCCTTTAACCAATTGGCATTGTTTTGATTGCCTAATCTACTGTTCACCATTTACGCTTGACTTTAACATAATTTAATTTAGCCACACTGATTGGTCCACCAGCAGTGTCTGGGAAAACACTTTAAGCTATCAGGATCTGGTGTAACTTTGTAAATATGGTCTGGCCTAACCTGACATGCAAGATGGATTGTTAGTCACAAGTCCATCTGTGTGTACACTTAAAAAAAAAATTTAAAAAAAAACTGGCAGTTGATTTGATAAACCATTTGGTCGTTTTTGCTGTCTGCACACCTAAACTATGCCTGTATAGCTATAAATATGACGCTGATTGGTAAGTTCAGTTGCTACTCTGACTAATTCGCAATGATTTCTAGGCTGTCCAGACTGATTCTTGCCGTGTAAACTTTGACCCTGTGGCACAACCAATGATTTTACAGCATTACATTGATTAGTGGCAAGATACAGAAAGTCGATAAAAGTGGAATACAAAATTAAATGAAAATAATTACATTCTCGTAATTGTCCCTTGTTCCATAGCCTACTTCTCTTCATATTACAATGGAGGATCTACTATATTGCATAGGACTTCTGGGTAAAAGTAACTATGCATGTAGTTGACCTGTTTTTTTTTTTGCTTGTTTTAATATGCATTGGGTGCATTCCTGTGTTTTAACTGCATGGAAACAAAGACATTCATCCTGAAGATATCATCAAAGAAAGTCAGTAATAAAAATATGTTAGTTATCCAACTAAACTTTTGTTTGTCAACGCTTTAAGTAACTCCAATCTGTATCAATCACACTGCGGTGTAAATGACATCATGCTTCAGCAGGCTCCCAGCTCTTTTTTGCATATTTCTGTTGGGCTGATGCATGCATCTCATTTCATAGACACACAGCTTTCTTCCTTCCCAATTTGCTTTCATTTGCTTTAATCCATCCCATTTGTGTCTCTGCTGATGAGGGAATTGCTCCTTTCATTGACAAATCCTTTCATTCTCTCCTTTTAATCAAGCCTGTTAGTACTTCTTAATTAAGACATCACAGCTGCGTTTGATCACGCCTGATTTTGTGTGTGTGTGTGTGTGTGTGTGTGTGTGTGTGAGAGAGAGACCAACAGACAGACAAAATGAAAAACAGAGTTGCTCTACCGCTCTCTATTTTGTGTGTGAAGATGATTGAACAACTTCAATGAGGAAGATTTGAGACATAGCAGTATAGCACCTAGGCCTCCGTTCTTGAGACTCCCCAACAGGTGTCAGCCCTCAGAGATCCATACCAGATGGTGTTGAAGGCTCAGTCGGGCGCATACCTCCCCACTGTTAGCTTGATGCACTGATCAGAGATGCAGGCTTTCAAAACTCACAGCCCACCAGTCAAAGGAAAATACAGAGGCAACACAAATACTGTTTAGAGAGCAGAACTAAACTTATTTAAAGATAACTTTCTTCTAAACACAAATCATGAGCCACATGTGAAAGCTGTGTGGTAATAAATGTTTCAGTGCATATTGAATAATGCAATGTTAATCATCAATAATGCAAGCCGTGGATTTCATATAGGGCTCAAATCGACCTCTAAACTCTAAATAATGATGTTACCAGGCCTTGGTGTTTCCTATGAAGGCAGTCAACACTATAGCATTTGTTCTCTGTAATGGGGTGGCAGGATTATATAGGGACTTA
Source organism: Forbesichthys agassizii (assembly GCA_026546735.1). Classification (NCBI taxonomy): domain Eukaryota; kingdom Metazoa; phylum Chordata; class Actinopteri; order Percopsiformes; family Amblyopsidae; genus Forbesichthys; species Forbesichthys agassizii. The sequence continues at coordinate 4,336,189 of JAODLL010000018.1, forward strand.
AGGAGAGGGGTGGGGGGTACTAATGGAAAGTTATGGGACCTCTTTCCCCAGGCGAGAAGCAATAGAGAAAGGGGATATGGATGGGAAATGACCTAAGCCCTCATCTGGCAGGCCTGACCTATATCCCACTGTAGCTTATCACAGATAGGGGAGGAGAGAGGAGGTGAGCCATTGGTGCATATGGACAACACATTTACTATTAGGAGCCTGTTTGGTTTAGCTCCATGTCACTCATATAATTGTTATATAGTCTTTGTGCATGATCACTATGTGTGAGTCAGGGAGAATCATGCAAAATGTGAGTGTGTGTGTGTGCGTGCGCTGACTGCGCTCTCCCTTTGGCACATCCTGGACCCAGTAGTGGGATACACGGGCCTTCCTGCCTGGTTTGCTGATGGGGTTGTACGGCTTCCAGACAATTTAGCAAAGGAAGCTCTGCACAGCAAACATAAACAGACACACAATGATCCAGGCAATAACAGACAGAGCATGCACGATGAAACACATTACTAGGACACACACACGCACGCACATGCACAAAAGACAGTAATTAATTTGCGTGAAGAGGAACATATAATAAAGTCCACACTGCTCAAAGGCATGGCAGAATTATTTCGGAGGCCTTTTCGACGTTCTTCGCTAACCTTTGGAAGCATTTCAGCTGCAGTCCACGTAGGACAGTGGATTGAGTGGCATTTGCAAAGGCTGAGATGGCCTCAAGCAAGGTCCCAGTCCTGCAGAGAGTGACGCCTCTCTCTCTCTATCTCTCCATCTATCTCTCCATCCTTCCTTCCTTTCTCTTGTGCTGGTGTGATCTCTTTCTCTCTTCCTCTGCCTCGTTCCACATCCCCTTGTTTTCCCCTACTGCAATATAAGGACTCGCCCATGGCGGTTCGAGCTCGCAGCTTCTCTGTCTTGTGAAAAGGCAATTGATTTGCCCCTAAGGCACGAGGGAGAGCATAGTGGGAGGAGGGGGAGGAGGGAGAGGAGGGAGAGAGAGGTCAGGACTGGGAAACAACTTAGATCCTTAGAGCGAGGCATTGGACCTGGTGCAGATGGAGCTCTGGCACGGGGGAATGCAGTTTTGCGTATGTGTTGTGTGTGTGTGTGTGTGTGTGTGTGTGTGTGTGTGTGTGTTCCTCCTCGGTCACTGTATAGTTCAGAAGCTGAACTGCGTCCAAGACCTGGAAATGATGCAGCCGGCCACAACAGACTACAATAACCGACTACGGCTGGCCAATTACTGTCCGCTGCAATTATATTTCCAATTCAGACATAACAAGGGAAAAGTGTCCCAACTCAACTAATCATTTCAAGCAATTACTTTTAAAACTAATTAGAATGTCAGGGTCTGCTGTGCGTGCCTGCAGCTTGGGGAAGGGTGGTGTATGGTGTTTGTTTGTGTGTTTGTTGTCAAATGGTGGGCTTGAGAGGGTTGTGCTGGAAGAGGGGGCAATATTAGAGAGTTAGTGCCAAACACCAACCCTATCCTTCCATTGGCATTGTCATTGTGCATTTTGGTGCTCTGAAGTCATATTGTTATATTATAACCAGGGATTCATATCGTTCCAAGATCTGGAGAAGATTAGATGACCATGTTTAAGATTATTAAAGTGCCACTTTATGGTGATTAAATTATTACTATCCAGTATTTTAAAATCTTCCATTTTGAGTTGGGTTTTTCCATACAGCATGTAATAGTGTTAACATGCAAGCAAATGGCCTCCAGGTGCCATGAGAACGCTAGTTGAAAATAATTATTTTCGACAGAAGTTGACGTGTATAAACTACACGTCTTATTCCTCTTTTTATAAGAAAACTCTAATAATGAACATGTGATTATCCAATCAGAGCAAAAAAACATTTGATAGGTTGGGATCTACACAAACAAATACAATTAGTGCACACACTCAAAACCACTGCTGAAAATTCCTAAACATACAGTACCTTTAATAGAGTGAAATAAATTCATAAAACATATTAAATGTGTGTCCTGTCACGGTGTCTTCATGTACGTGTGTATTATATACATTTGTCCAATTGGAAACTCTGTAAGATGGGCTGTATTACATATTTGAATAAATCCTGTATACCACAATACAATCAAATGCCTGCTGTATTTTACAGCTATTTGTATAGACAACAGAAGAAGTCTACACTACCAATGACAACTTTATCATCCAGTCACAACATGGAGTGCAGTAATGCAATTTTAGCAATGCTAGCTAGTTTACAGAATAGGATGTGTTCCGACCCGTTATATATGCTTGGGTCAAATAATTACTGCTTATCTGTATTCTCGGAGAGGGAACTACTGCAATGCTGATTGGCCAAAATTAATGGTATTTAATTTAAAGTATTTTTTAATTAAACTTAAATTGTTTTGTGCTGTGTTTTTTTACCTTATGAAAGAAAACTATTGTTCTAGTGCCCAGGTTTGCTACCAACCATCATTTACTGTGGAAACACAACAATTTAGTGATAGGTATCATTTATTTACGACAATTTATTTTAACGTAGCATTCTTTTGGGAGGTGACATATTGATATATTTGCTGAATATAACAAAAGGCTGTGATTAGTATGCATGACCCTCGCTGTATTTAAAATGGTAATATTTATCATCACGCATCCACATGGACCTTTGCCACTTAAAGATGATAGATGAGGGACGTTTCTTAGAAAAGACTAGTATTCATTGTCTGCCATGGTCCTTCTAATACACACCGCATGCACACACACAGACACTCAGACACAGATTGCCCATATTTGCTGTCATAACAGACCACCCCTGATGGACTGATGTCTCATTAATAGACATCTTACAGCAAAAGCATGGCATTACCTCTCCAACAATGACAGGAGTGCGATGACAGTAATGCTTTTACTCAATAATTGCTCACAATTTCAAATGGATACTTTAAGGCACGAGCATGTCTACATTCCTGATTCTCAAATAATTTCACTGTAACCCATTAGACCTTGAGCATCATTATGTTTAAGATTTTAGATAATGGCTTCGAAAAACATATTTTAAAACAATGTGGATTAAAATTTTGATTTACATTTTAGAAGTAAGTATATCCAGGTTCAAATGTATACATGTTTTTTTTCAGATAGAACTTCAATAATAACACAATGTTGCAATATGTGTAACAGAAGACGAGCAAATGTTGATGAAGAGATGTTTGTTACTAATCCAATTATCTGTGCAGACTACCCTGTTATAATATTGTTGCAATTTGTGTGCATTGTATGCAAAGTTCAAATGTGCTGGAGTTAAAAGTACACTCATCAATCAATTTTCATCTCCAGAACACTACATTTCAAGGCTGTAGTAACGTATGGTGAGTCGATAAAGGTAGAGAGGAATACAAGCCATTCAGCTCTTACTGTAGTGGCATACAAATGTTACATTTACAACCAAAACCACAACATATTTATATTAATAATAAAAATGTAAATAAAGATAAATAAATAAATAATAATAATAATAATAATAATAATAATAATAATTATAATTTTTTTTTGAATATTACTTCATACAAGAATTGCAGCTCAATTTGTTTAGGTGGTAAGGGGGAACACATGCACAATCATGCTTCAAAGAAGACGTCAGGCTTATTTTCTTTTTTTAGAATATGCAGTATGTATATTTTCTTTTTCTTTTTTAAATTATTATTATTACCTATAACCCTTTTAAGTTAAGTTATATTTGCTACTTATAATAGGTTGCGGTAGCCCTATTGTACTGTAGAGGCTTACATTTGACACTTTCTGAATGTGTCTACTGCAATGAAAATTCTACATTTTGACACAAAGAATTATCTCTTGTTGTGATTTGTCTTTGTAATAATAACATGAACTGTGTCCTACTCCACTTTGACTTATATAATACCTGCCACTGATATTGTAATTTTAACAGGTTTTTCTACAACAGCATGACACTTAAAACAAGAGTTAGCACCTGTTAATAGTTCATAATCTCAATCCGCTTTACAGGCTACCACATCACTTCAATCATATCCGAGATCTCTGTAATCCCCCTGTATCTTTCTCTGCTAAATGACATGTTTTATGTGTGTGTGTGTGTGTGTGTGTGTGTGTGTGTGTGTGTGTGTGTGTGTGTGTGTGTGTGATTGATATCAGCTGATGGATGGATGATTAAGACTCAAAGTTACATGATAGAAGAGTGCATTTTATCCACATAACAGTTTGTTCTGTGCTATTGCACAGAAGCGTGATTGTCATTGTGGTAATTACTAATTAGGTGTAAGGGGTCTACAATAGCTGATTGTTATTTGTGGTCTAATGCACTAAAAGAAGAGATGAAAGCATAAACAAGACACTAGTTGCACATAATGCAAGTATTATAGTATCTTTGATATACTTTCACAGCCCATCAATCAACAATTAATGTTACATTAATTATTACTATTCACAATTGTACAATTACCGCTGATAATTGTGTGACCATCACAAGTCAACAAACTGTTGTAAACAGTTGTACTTGTAGCATAGCAAGTTATGGACTGTACTTGAAAAGGTTTACACTCTGATGAAGAAGTGCTCAAATGGCAAACTATATTGGAAGTGGCAACTGAACGTGAGGAGAGAAATGAAGTACAATGAATGGCAGTTGTCTGGCCTGGTGCCTGTCGAGGTTGTCTGCCCCCCCCCCCCTCCTGTAGACTGCTATTATATACAGGAGGACATCCCCATTGCCTTGGCAGGGACTGTGTCACCCCTCACCCCTAAAGCATTGCTATCCCATTTGGGAGGAGATGAATAGGGGTCCCCTCGCCCCATATGAGGTCTCTGTGCTCAGAGTCTACACAGAGACACCACAGTGGAGTAAACAAGCTCTGTAGCAACACTAGCATCTTTAAAATCTCCATAAACACGGTGTTCACTTAAGTCCCATTCAAGGCAAGGTTTGAAACAAAACCCAATAGATATTGTGGTGAGAAAATAAATGCTCTGGCTATCTCCTCACCTTTTATTTGATTAAAAAACAATAATTTGAACCCGTGTTTCTGATCGAATCCTAGTTGCTAGCTTAGAGTTTAGAAGCAGAATTAGCCAAGTAATCTGTCACACTATGGTCTGTGGCTAAGCTACACATATTTAAAAGCATGAGAATCAAATACAGAATATGGAGGAGACTTGGGGCGTGTCTGGTGCGTTGTTTGTCGAGCTGAGTGTTTTTCTCTTTGACTTGTGCAGTGTGTGCATGATCCTTTGTATGTTATGGCCAGCAACACCCATGTCTGTCACGACTGCTTAAGAAACATGATGGGCCACTATTGTCTCTTCTTAAACTTTAGAGCGATGTAAGTTTGAGGTGCACATTTAATTTCTAAAAGAATGCAGACAGTTCACAGACAACACACAGGCAGCTGTAGTAATTGGTGACTGGCATGTTCAATGTACTGTGTATAATATAAGTAAACCCTTTGGGCATGTGTGTGAATGTTTGTGTGCACGTGCATGTGTGCGTGCGTGCGTGTGTGTGCGTGTGTGTGCGCGTTTACTGACAGAGAGCGAAAGCGCACAGGTGTCACAGCCAGGTTATTAGATGTTGTTCTTTTGACAACAGCCCTGTGGCGATGGTTGCGGAACACCTCCCAACTTGTTTTGATCGTGAATCAGCTGTGAACAGGCCACCAGGAGGGAACCGCAGGCTTTTCAGGACTCCAATAGGCCGATAGGACTGGCTGGAATATGCCTCCTCCGCCGTGCAGTCTATTCCAATAACATCCCACATATGGCTGTCCTCCATTGAAGAACCATCTGTGTTATTGGTGACACTTTGAACTGCGGCATTGTGGCCTTAATGTGTTTAGTCAGTGCGATAAATACAGGGGGCAGTGTCCCTGGAGGGGAACCACAGCAATCCTTTTGTGCTGTTAATGTATACCTAGACACCTGAACCTACAGTATAGAGTCACCACCTACTGTACGCTATCGCTATCTGTCTTTTAGTGTCCTCTGTGCCCCTTTCAGTGTATTACTGACCATATTTAGATCAAACACCAACAACGCACCCATGCACGCACACTCCCTCTCTCCCTCTCTCTCTCTCTCTCTCTCTCTCTCTCTCTCTCTCTCTCTCTCTCTCTCTCTCTCTCTCTCTCTCTCTCTCTCTCTTTCTCTCCTCTCACACAGGCACGCAGACACACAGACAGATCTTCACTCTCAATTTAACCCTGGTGTGTGTGATGGGGCCCATGGTTAGGCTCCTTGCGGGTGTTAATGGCCAATGGAGCAGATATCGTAATGAGTGATCAATCTAGTTGCTTGCCGTCACGACAACACATTAGCCATTTATACAGATTCAGTCCACTCGCCCAAGCAGAAGATCCAGATGCATATTTAATGTTTATCTTTTACAGATCTCCTTAAAGGGGACCAGTTCACAAGGTAACATCTTTGAAAGAAGAACATAGTCTGTGTGACGTTCTCCCAGAAGTGACCAGAGTTCACACTCAAGTTCTGTTAACTTCATTGCCATAATACAGTCTTATTTTGTCTAGACGTGCATACACACAACCATTATTAGCTACTCAAACCATTTCAGAATGTAACAAATAAAGATAGCCGAGGATAGATTACGTCAGTCAAAGGTCGACCTGTGAAAAAAGCAGGAAGTGAAATATCATTGAAATCACAGTGCATGAAGGGAACCCGACAACGCTGTGATAGCGGGAGAGAAAGAGAGAGAGAGAGAGAGAGAGAGAGAGAGAGGGCCAGTGCCTGAGAGTGGCTGCATTTAAGTACCTCAATCATGCACCTGTCACTCTGTTTCTTCACATAGACATCAGTGTTTACCAAAATGAGGTCTGACAGAAAACATCGGCGCCGGTTTGTGTGCAAACAGTTTGTGTGTGCCGCTTTACAGAGCCAGACACTTCACTCTCTGAGATTATGTGTTATACATTTTACATTCATGGGAGCTGCCTATTTAAGGCAAGATAAACGTCTCAAGCCAACTGAATACACTATTAAAATACAATTATTATGCTCTATTAATATTATACTAAATACATTTGCGTCAGAGCCATGATGCTGAACGCAGCACTGTGCAGCCCAAGCCAGCGGAGAAAAGTCTGAGAGCAGGTTTCAAGCAAGGCTGGTTCCAATTCATCTGTGATAAATGAACAGATAAGACAATCAGTGCACACCGTGACACATGCACTGTTAACTGTCAGAGCCACACTCTACTGGGGAGTCCAGGTGCACCCAGAATCCAGCAGCCAAGGAAGGAGGGAAAAACAAGGGTAGCATACAAGGAGGCGTCTTGTAGCCTGTGTGTATAAATACCTAAACTGTCAACGGTGGCTATAAACGGCTACAACTAGGCTCCATAGCTGGTCTGCGCTTTGTATGTGAACTCTACTGTTATCTCGTACAAGCTACCGTGGCCTGTACACAAGGGAGAAAACTCTTATTTGAAAGAAATCTGGAAGGCCAAAAGGTTTCCAGGGCTTGTCTTTTCTTCTTCTACTTCTTCTTCTTCTACTTCTTCTTCTTTTTCGTCTTCTTCTTCTTCTCTTGTGGTATAATTAATCAAATATGGAACACGGGCCTAGATATGAGTGGACCCTTGCTGAGATGGCTGTACTGAGCTCAGGTAAGTGGACTTAAGTGTGGTACCTACATATTAACGTGACGTGCGTATACTGTATATAATGGCTGGAGACTGAGAGAGAATGCTTAGCTTGTAATGTATTGTTGCTGGAGATTTGCACACTTGTTCATGAAAGGGTGCCAGGCCACAGTGGGGGTCTATACCCATGCTGCCATCTTTCAGGATACAGTAATGAGTCTAATTAAGTGTTGATCTGCCCTATATTGTCATCCCTTATTTAGCTTAATATTAGTTATTAGCCTAATATTAATATGCAGATACAGTAGAGAGTACAGAGGATATTTGATGTGAAACAAAATGAACCTCATTTAAGAGAAACATGTCTAAGTTTAAAACGAGGTCAACCAAGGGCCAAGTACAAATGTATTGTGTGCCTATGTTATATGACAATTCATTATTAAAACCCACAATAGATATAATATATATATAGATATAATATAGATATTCATGAAATGTATGAATATTTTTGTGAAGTTCTGAGACAAGCTTAGAGTTGGCCTTAGAAAAGGTTGACATGACAATACTGCCACCTAGAGGCATTAGAGGAAATGAGGCAACGTGACCGGTTAACTGACATTCAATAGCGCAGTTTGAAGTTAAGGAAACCTGTACCTTTGTGTGTATGTGTTTATTAGCGTTTGTGCGCAGGGGCTTGTATCCAGTTGTATCAGGGGGTTGTGTGTGTGTGTGTGTGTGTGTTAGATGGGGCTCATGAAAAGAAGAGAAATGATAGTCTATCTCCAAAATATTTACATCAGGTGGGTCACTCACAGAATGTCACGTCGATTGAACCTCATCTGGCAAGCAGAAGCAGGCCTGCTCTCATTGGCTATCAGCAAAATAAATAGGTGTGTAGAAAGGGAGCGATAGCAAAGGCTCACCTGTGAACCAGAAAGGTCCGGCTCAGGTGGGACCTGTTTTGACCTGTTACCACGGGGACCCTAATGTGAGGGGTGCGGTGGGAGTGGCCATCTGGTGTGTACGTGTGTGTTGGGGCTCATTACGTGTTCAATGGGTTTATCTAGCGGCCATTACCCAGTTATAATTAAATGAAAATATGGGGACATAACAACAGAACATCAGAGGATGCCTTCGTCCTATTTGTTCCTTCCTAAAAAGGTCTTGCTGTGTGAGAAATGATTTGCTGATCCTGAAACACTGACTGGACTTCAGTAAAGCTCTTACACACAATTCATTGTTAACTGTTAATCTAACTGTTGTTTAGGTGACACTTCTGACGTTGTAGTAACATCTGACACAAATGTTAGCCAGAATAGAGCCTATAGCCAGGGTAGTTTTATAGCAATAACATACAGTATAGCAGTTTATAATAGTTTACATATTGTGTCTGCTTATGTTATAGTCACCGTGTATGTCAAAACAATTATTCTAATAGCATTATTTTAAACAATACCAGAGACAACGTAGACCCAATAATAACAATAAAAACAATGATGTTTATATAGAGAATTGGTATGATACCATACACTAAGACAAATCACACACACACACACACACACACACAGAGACAGATGAACACATATTTTAATTGGGATTTAAATTGGTGTGAGGGCTGCAGGGACCGTGTTTGTCTGTGTGGTCTTGTTTATGCCTCTCTAAGGTCATTTACAGTGGTTGTTCAGGGATGACTGATTAGCACAGACATCCAGGGGTTTCCTGGATAGGCAAGGGTAGACCTGCTACAGTGGCACGGCTGAACAATGAGCTCCAGGGATTTCCTATTCAGTGCAGTGGGGATTCCACCACCAGTGTGAGCTCAGTGATTAAATGGAGGACAAGTGTGATGGCATTGTAATGTTTTTACATCACAGACTTAAATGTATAGTAAGTTAACTAATACACTTTTTTCAAATTTACCAGATATCTCCTTGTGGTCTAATCTGTGCGTGCTTAAAAAATGATCTGATATTTCTACACAGCCCTGGCTCCGTAACAAGTAAAGATAACAAAGTGTTGCAGACCACACTCAACTATATATCCTAGCTGTGTGGGGCAGAGCTTCTGATGGCGCACCCTATATGACAGGTGTTTTTTTTTTTTTTTGATTGAGTTCAAATATCAATAAGCTTTCTCCAGAAGGACTTGCAATACCTTTTAAGTCAGTTAAGTCAGACATTTTCTTCAGCTGAAGCCTTTAGCTGTCTCATTCTCCAGCATAGTTACCATGATGCTGTATGTTAGCACACATAAAGGGTGACATTAAAAACACTTTATTCTTAATTTAGGTCTCAGCTTGTCTGGAAAAGTTTGGGCAGATTTAGGGGGAGGTATAGACATTGGTGTGAACCACTCAGAACTTTGGACGGAGGAGGTCATTATTTTAGTAGAAGTACAGATTTCTCGTATCCACCAAGGCACTGTAGCCTACCTACAGGTCAATTAGCATTTTGACATGCTCATTATAAAACTTATATTCCTATTCCTATTCCTAAATTGTATCCTATTGCCAGGGATCGATCAGGCATGCCAAGTGCATTGCCCAAGTTGACATGATATACTGTAGATGAGAACCTGTCACCTTATCTTTACATCTCTCGTTTATACTTGTGTTTAGTTTAGTTTCCTATTCTGGTAAATCAGAATTGATTAAATGTAGCCTATACTGAGGAGCTCATGGTATCTGTAATATGATCTGAAAGTAACTAGCCTATTTAGAAAATGTTATTATAAAGTACAGTACATAAATGTAAATTGTCAGAATAATAAAAACTAAGTAAAATACAGATACATGAAAATATTTTACTACAGTATACAGTATACATAAAACAGTATATAATACAGTACACTATACTGTATGCATGTATACACACAGCCAAACACACGCAAGCGTGCGCACGCGCACACACACGCACGCATGCATAACAGACAATCATTGGATGTAACAAAGTCCTCCTGTTGCTCCTGACATCCAATTTAACAAACACCAGTTTAAAGTCCTGTTGACATGAAGCAGGAAGCGAGAGGAGAAAGAGGATATGACATGAGGATAAATCGGCTCCTTCTGTTCCTTGTCACTCCATATTATTGAAGACCTACCCAACATGCACCTGGGGGAATCAGTGTGCGTCCACACACACACACAACCTCTCACGTTTGTGTCTGGTCTGTGTTTGCGTTTGCATTCAACGTGGCCGGTCTTGACCGGGGCGTGTGTGTGCGTCAGCCTGTGTATGTATAAACACACGTGTACATGTGAGAGCAGATGTTTGCTCCAGGCCGTCTCACGTCTGTCTCTGAGAGCTCAACATAAATGTAGGACAGAGTGGAAATAACAAAGAGCTTTGGACTGGAGATGTACAGTATTCAGCGCACACGCTGAATGACTAATAGTATTGCCATCCGTTCCTCTCCGTCCAATCACGCTGTCTCCATTTATGGCCTGCGTATTCATTAGCTTGCAATTTATTATAATTTGCATTATTTCCATGTATTGAAGGAGGAGGAAGAATACATCTGTTAACAGTGCAAATCCCTTGATAATGTCCTTGTAGAATAGGTTTCTCCCCTCAATCTGATATTAATAGGCTTGAGAAACACAGCTCTAGTTATTACAGTTATTTATACATTTTAGATCACAAAGCCAGCATACCTCAGTGAGCACCAAATATATTTAGTCAAACGCTTTAATAGTAATTTAATGAACCGTGACCTTTGGATGACAATTAATGCCAGACGTATTTCCGCAATGTTCATTTATTACTGGCTAATTTTACCTTGCCTTCTTTTTCGTCAGTGCAGATATATATGTGAGTCCCGTTTAAACGAGCTCTTTTTCATTAGCTGGCCTCACCAGAACAAAGAGTGTCTGTCCACTTCCTGAAATTGTATTTGAAAATGACTATCAATTCTTAATGAATATGTTTATGAGAAAGCAGAGGTGGAATTAATAACAGGCACTTCTGACTAAGGCAAAGTAATATAATCACAAGATGTCTCCATTATTGGGCCACAAACATTTTTACAGCTGAATTATCTCACTGATAAGACAATTCCACTGGTTTGCTGCCTATTTTACAAATGCAATTTAATTTCATCAGTCCGTTATACAGTATCTGTTGATATAATATCTTCATCCAGTCAACTGACAGAAAGCCACATAATATTGAACTTCTTTTTACCTGTCCTTTCCATGTTTTAAGCCTTATCACACGCCTGGGTTACTTGTATTTGGATAGAGTGAAAACAGTCATCACGAGATCTCAGATATATCTAGCTTCCTCCTGTTCCTCAAACCCCCACCCCGTGTTTCCAGTCTGTCATACATCCCCCCTTCACTGGGATCAATGGGGCCATCACGCGCACACCTTTGATGTCTCACAGAGTTAAGCTGGTTTTGAAGTAAGATTAGCGATTTGTAAACACTCTTTTAGGCCATGTAGGCTGAGAGAGAGAGAGAGAGAGAGAGAGAGAGAGAGAGAGAGAGAGAGAGAGAGAGAGAGGTTTAATATTAACACAAATAATTAAGCTCATATTTCAGGTGATATAAAGGCACACTCCAAGCTTGCGAAACACGGTCTTGTCCAAGCTCTATAGGCCTACTAGGTAATTACATTGCTGTACAGTAATGGGGCTTCAGCCTATAGTAGGATAATTGATGGGGATGTAGTGTGTCAGGTTAGCCTAGTACTTACAACAGTACTAACCGCCCTACTCTAAATTAGGCCGAGAAGACCTCAGGTTAGTCTGCGGTGATATATAAGATCCCTTTAGCCAGTTCTTATATTTCCATCAGGATGCCAGTGTTGCATATTCTGTACGTGGATGGCGATGGAGAGTGCATCGCACTGTGTGTGTGTGTGTGTGTGTGTGTGTGTGTGTGTGTGTGTTTCTTTGTGTGTGTGACACACGCACGTGTGTAGGGAAGAGGACAGTGTTTTTCAGACGAGAAGCCCGTCTGTCTCTTTCACATTCCATTAGTTTCTGGAGCTACATCAGAGGGTGGAGAGTGCACACCCACACACACACACACACACACACACACACACACACACACACACACTTTCCAGCAAGACACAGATGTCAGGATCAAAAGTCTCACTCCTGAACGCAGCAGGGGAGACAGACAGAGAAAGAAGAATGTATGCAGGATAGAGAGAGAGGGGGGGGGAGTAGCTACATCTTTTTGAACAGCGATGGTCCGAACCCAGAGTAGATTACACTTCTTCAACAAAGTGCCTAATTCTGTGCAAACAAAGGCATTTTCCACCACCTGGGCTCCATCCACACCTGTGATGTCTTTGTGTGTTTACTGTTCTGAGCTTGTCGCTACTGTTACTTACTGCCCAGCCAGGCTGATGGGAGACCAGGCGCCATGCTGCCTGCGTCTTATGCCTTGTTCCAGTTATTAAAATGCACAGGACCAGATGGTGCATGTGCGTGTGTGTGTGTGTGTGTGTGTGTGTGTGTGTGTGTGTTTGCATGCTTGTGCATTTGTGTGTGTCACCAGGTCGACGTTTTGGCTTTAGGCTCGTTCAGAACTGGAACAACCCCAACTGGGTCATCCATGCAAAGCATTTCTCTCTCTCTCTCTCTCTCTCTCTCTCTCTCTCTCTCTCTCTCTCTCTCTCTCTCTCTCTCTCTCCACC
>JAODLL010000018.1:4350434-4355434 GCA_026546735.1 Forbesichthys agassizii
CTCTCTCTCTCTCTCTCTCTCTCTCTCTCTCTCTCTCTCTCTCTCTCTCTCTCTCTCTCTCTCTCTCTCTCCTCCATGATCACATCTGCTGAGTGTGTTTATGCTTTCTTTGTATTTGTATGTGTATTTACAAGGTATATAATGTGCATTTACAGTGCATACTGTGGGACCATGTGACGGGCTAGGGGTGTCATATGTCTCCCTGCATTATGTCAATTCACGTACAACATCTCTCCTCTCCTCATTTCTCTCCCTCGTGTCTAGCCAGCAATGCGGCCAGGTGATGCCTTCAGTCAAGTGGGGGGGGGGGGGGGGTTGTGTGTGTGTGAGGGCCACTTGCAGACATTTTGAGCGAGGACACTGAAAGTAATTGCAGAGGACGCGAGGCTAAACTCACGAGCCAGGGCCCTCTAGTCACTGTACTGTGTTGGAACACCACGTACACTGGGTTCTCTCTGTACTGTACTCAGTTACACTAGCCGACTGCTGCATTAGCTTCATGTCGCTATTTGTTTCTCGATGCGTACATGTTACTGTTACATTGAGTTGACGTCTCTCTCTCTCTCTCTCTCTCTCTCTCTCTCTCTCTCTCTCTCTCTCTCTCTCTCTCTCTCTCTCATTCTCTTTCCTCCCCACAAGACATTGAGGACCGGGGTGTAGCCATCACACGATGTGCATATCCGTTATCGAGCATAGACGTAAAATATTTTAGAAAAATGGAGATATCCCAAATAAAAACATTTCTGCCACCGCTCACTGTTTATGTTTGGAAACACTCGCCGCACTGCCTGCTGGAGTGTGGGCGTCTGTGGGAGGAGGGGTGGAGAAGGGTGCAAGTCTGAGAGTGCACTGGAGGGGTAGAGAGGATTGTGAGCCAGCTCAAGAAGCATGCACTCAGGTTTTGTGTAACCCTTTCATTGTAAAGGGAAATTAGACACACGTTGAATATTAGTATAGTAGTATTAGAATAAGTAACTTAAAATATACAGGCTTACCTCTGTGTGTGTGTGTGTGTGTGTGTGTGTGTGTGTGTGTGTGTGTGTGTGTGTGTGTGTGTGTGTGTTCCTGTGCTTAGATATACACATGCATTTTTCCCTGTACATTAAAATGAACTGTGTATATGCTGTAAGACCTGATTAAGACAACAAACATCTTCTTGTCCAGCCCACAATGTCAAGCAACAGAGGCAGAGGGCACTGATTGCATTATTCCTCTGAGGACCTGCTAGATCAATACAGTCACTTTTTCGATCCGACACCATTACAGCTGCTGGCTAATGAACGGTAGAGGAGACCGAATGAGAGAGAATAGAGAAAAACTATTGGTTAAACCTGGCTGTTGTTTTTGTGCAGATGGAATTATATTATAGATTTTGTCTTTTGAGGTGCCGGCGCGGGTGAGAAGTCCCATTCCGCCTTGATCAATACTGCATCATGGTTCTGGAATGTTCCGTAGCCCCTGTAGTCGGCTCTCCTTCTTCCTTTCATGTGATTCCATCTGCACCAGCCCTCTTAAGCGTCTGTCTCCAGCTCGGCCTCGTCTCGTGTCCCTTGCCATTCTCCGGCGTGGCCTCTCTCTTTATTCTCTCTGGCTCGCTGTTTCTCTCCCTCACACATCGCTGTTTAATGATGGTAATTTTCCACCCAGGTCCGAGTGTGAGCTGATGTGGTGAGGCTCTCGGGGACCCCCCGCTGTTCCTGATGAGGCATGATGGGAAATTACCCAGAGCTCTCTGTTGTCAGATTGTTACTCACTGTTTGGTTGTAATAAGCAGGCAAACCCCCTATGTGAGTGTTCGCACGCACGTGCACACACACACACACACACACACACAAGCAGCCACCTCTGATTGTGTGCATTAATTACACCGTGTGAGATCGCCACGGTGACCACAGCTGCGTGGACCACGCCCGCCTTTCCGGGTCACTCGGGTCACCGACTCCCCACTGCAACCGCAACGCCATCACTGTCAGAAAGGACAACTCGTAATGAGTGTTCCTCTAGCTTGGCCGGGACTCTCCTCCTGTCCATCTATTGTAGTATTCCATTTATTGTATTTTATTTCCTATAGCTCCACTCTTTCCCAGCACTTCCCTCCCCTGCGTTCAGAAAAGAGTGAGCGGGTGATGTTTGTGCGCTGCGTGGCGTGCCACCTGTCGTTTATTGACTGATGTGGGCGAGGCTCAGGACTTACTGGGACACCACCGCTGGGCGAGAGGAGGGTGGTGAAAGAGCCGGGGGAGGGGGGGGAGAGGCTGCCCCTGTCACTGTCGGTGTGTCATCTCAGCTGCGGTGCTTTCACCAACAAATGGGGCTTTAGTGGAACCCTGTAAAGAGCGCCTTGCCGGGCGTTCTGTTTGAATCAGTTTGGGGCCGTGTCCACTCTCACCTTAACTACTGCTGACCACCCATAGTTTACACAAGAAACGATCATCTAGAAATGGTTGTGTATGTGGAAATTCTTTCGTAAAGACCCTTGTGAAGCTAGACATTTATACAAAGAATCGTAGGTTTTTTCTGGAAAATTAACTATTCCTAGCAAAATGTTTGTTTTTGTCTAAAGAAGACATGCCAGCTTAACC
Source organism: Forbesichthys agassizii (assembly GCA_026546735.1). Lineage (NCBI taxonomy): Eukaryota > Metazoa > Chordata > Actinopteri > Percopsiformes > Amblyopsidae > Forbesichthys > Forbesichthys agassizii. Next base: position 4,353,017 of record JAODLL010000018.1, read on the forward strand.
AGTGTTTTCCTATTATATAAAGAAGATCAATGTTTTTAATCACACTTCTGTTTTCTATGCAATTGCATAATAAATGTAAAACAGAACAGCGAAACCAAGTAATTGAAAAGACAAAAGATAATGCTTAGGGTTTGCTGGTATTTGATTAATTTAAAATGATTGGTTCTGTAAGAAAATATTTCACCTCAATCATTTCAAAATATGTAACTCCAGATCAGAGCTTTTGGATCATTCTTACATACAGTATGTTGATATATACAGCGTATTTCCCATATAGGCCTGTCATCCACTTCTACCTTTTGTACCCCTGGAAGAGTGGGGGCAAAATGGCAGGGCTATACTAAACCTGTGGGTCTGAGAACAGTCTCAGACTGGACACTGGACAGCCTATTGTAGCCTACACACATGCACGCACACACACACATGCACACACACACATGTACACACACACACACACAAACACACAAGCACAGACATAAAACCAGAGTTTCTTCTTAATTAGCTCACTGCCTGAGGGTAAAACGTAGGAAGATAGTGTGTCAGACTCTCAATAAATAAATATGTCTGATGTAAATACTGTATATGTGTATTTATTTTATTTATTTATTTATTACTAGATACAGTGTTTGTCTCTAAGATACAGTATATCTTTTTTTTTTATGTATATAATTTTTATGGAGATACCAATAAAATACATGGCCCTATCTAAGCTATCTATTATACATGTTTACTGCATTATGAAAAAAAAAATCAAATGCAGTTCTATAGTCTTAGGCACTCTAAATAATAGCAAATTATATGGATTAATTAAATTTAGAAATTAATTCAAATAAATAGAGGCTAGGGTATTAAAAACTGCATTCACTCAGGTGAATATTATACTGTAAATCATGATTCATCTGAATGATTACAATTCAGATTCTGCCTTATGCATGTGATAGTTCTGCCTAAGCATTATTGTATACTAATTCTATCCAGAATTATTTTGAAATATTTTTTTTTTTTTTGCCTCTGCTATACTAAACTATATTATATCCAGGAACATTTTGTGTAGATAGTTTTGTTTGATTGGGTTACAGTAATTATGCAATTGCATTGTGATTTTTTAAAACTTTATGTTATATACAAAATGTATAGATATGTAAAATGAAATATACGCATGTATATACGAAAATAGACAAATCATCCTTCGAGAGGGTTTCAATTATTTTATGAAGGCCTTGCAGCTGTCTCAACCGTGGTATAGACAACTGATTGTAGTGTTCTACCGACCCCTGCTGGCCAACTATTTGTTATAAAAAAGTTACCGTATATTATTAAAACAATTTTAGTTAAACATTTTTCCTGAATTTGTCTGTTAATCAATAAAGTATTAAAGTTATATAGTTACAGAAATTATGCAATATACTTATATATTTTTATTTTATATATTTCTTTTTTATTTAAATGACATATTCAGGAAACGTTGAAATTAAGGAATGCTTGTCTCTCCCAAGGGCAAAGATAAATTCATTTTGTGAGTTTCATTGTGACACGAAACAAATATAATATAAAATAATTTAATCATCTATTCTATAGCAATAATTTTAGGTGTGAAAAGTGCAATTTAAATATTCAGTGATACTGTTTTCATGGCCTGGGTACAAATGTTTGAGTGTGAAAAACATCCGTTTTATCAGTTATTCAAATAATCATTTGCTTTGTTTGACTTGTCCAGTCTTTGTCTAGGCAACATTTAGTTATGATGTAGTCTGTCGTACGCGACACACTTAGAACCTGATGAGATTAGACAAACATGCCAAGCAGAGCTGGCCAGTGCTCCAGTGGCAAGATATGGCTTTAAATCAGTAGCTAGTGGAAGACCCAATTAGAAATATGTATATGGGGCAAAGATACTCGCGCAGAAAATGTAGTGTGATCTCCAATACTGTTTATATGATGTTATTCTAATAAACTGTGAATAACCTTAAGGAGGCCGATGCTAGAAGATACAATATCAGCATGACTAATACTGTATTTTATTAATAACCAAACAGTGCTAACCAAAGGTTGGAGGAAGGTCAAACCTGTATTTCATTGTTTATAGTTACTGTATTACTCTTCTCAATCCAGCCAATCCACCATCTTGCACAGGTGTGTGTTATTCCTGGACGGGAAATGGAAGAAGATAACAGAGGATGTCTTAGTGAGTAAGCACATTCTCTTCAATGCCGTCAAACCATGTTTTGTGTTTTCAAAATCAACACCCTCTCCACAAACACTCTAGTGAGTCTGAGATTTCGTAGTCGAAATTAGGGTTGCAAAAGTGTAACAGACAGTATATACTGCTCCAACACCTCAATGACCACTGCTCCCCATTCAGAGTTGCTAAACTTACATACACGCATGCATACATTTGTGCACAGCATTACCAACGAA
>JAODLL010000018.1:4360434-4364329 GCA_026546735.1 Forbesichthys agassizii
TCGCACGTTAACAAGGTCAGGACACTATCGAGGCATGTGAGATAGCCGTGTGATTTATTTTATTTATACATACAGGGAAAACTTTCTGAGACCCAGGTGTAATTTATAGATGTGTGCTACAAGAAAAAATCATGAATATAATAAGCTTACATGGACACAGTATCTTTCAATCTCAGGTCATGCTGTACACTGAACAAAATAATAAAAGCAACACATTTTCAAGTGTCCTTTTACTGTGGCCAGCCTAAGGCACACCCGTGCAATACTCCTGCTGTCTGATCTGCATCTTGATGTGCCACACCTGTGAGGAGGATGGACTATCTCGGCAAAGGAGGAGTGCTCACTAACACAGATTTAGACAGATTTGTGACCAATAGTCAAGAGAAACAGGCCTTTTGTGTACATAGAGAAAGTATTAGAGCTTTGAGTTCAGCTCATGATGAATGGGGGCAAAAACAAAGTGTTGCGTTTATAATTTTGTTCACTGTATAGTACATTGAGCCCGGGGAACCTCAAGAACGAACCAATACTGTGATCTTGTGTGGTAAGAGCTGGTTTTCATTCGTATTATTACATTAAACATTTCTTTACTTGTTTTACATAAAGTACCAACCACGTTCTATTGTAATGTAAAGGCACATACTGTAGGCCCGAATCGAGTTAGTTGATAAGGTGGTTTGCAGCTGCTGTTCTGAGTAAAGGTGTGTGCGTGTGTGGTGTGTGTGTGTGTGTGTGCGCGTCGGGGGTCAGAGAGTTGATGGCAGTGGGGGGTTGGGTGTCTGCTCTGTTTATAAGGAGCGCCCAGCATGTGAGGATTAGGGGGTCTGAGGAGTTTCAAATACTGGTAAAACAACAGAAAAGAGACTAGCTAATCCTCTCCACTGGCAGCCATCTGTTTTAACACACACGCACACACAGACATACACATGCACACACGCACACGCACACACACATGCACACAGACATACACATGCACATACACACACGCACACACATACCTCAGCCTAACATCCTGTCTGCTTCATTTAATGTTCTCTTCTTTGGGCCCCCAGCAGATAAACCATCCCTACACCATAACATCCACCCAGAGACCCTCCCTGGACCCTAACAACACCAAGAGACCCTCCCTGGGCCATAGCATCCACCAAGAGACCCTCCCTGGACCATAGCATCCACCGAGAGACCCTCCCTGGACCATAGCATCCACTAAGAAACCTCCCTGGACCCTAACAATGCCAAGAGACCCTCCCTGGACCCTAGCATCCAACCAGAGACCCTCCCTGGACCCTAGCATCCACCAAGAGACCTTCCTTGGACCCTAACAACACCAAGAGACCCTCCCTGGACCAAAGCATCCACTAAGAAACCTCCCTGGACCCTAACAATGCCAAGAGACCCTCCCTGGACCCTAGCATCCACCCAGTGACACTCCCTTGGCCATATATCCCCCAAGAGACCCTCCCTGGACCCCAACATCACCTAGAGATCACATCTGCCCTTCCACCAGAACCACAGCTGTTGCTGCCAGGGCGTATTTATTTGCTACTAGGGGCATGGCGCCTGTACAGCCCACATGTGTGTGTGAGTGGACAGTGACCATGTGTACATGATCTTGGGTGGCATTGTATTTGGTGGGTGGAAGGAGTGTGGTATACTGTCATCCACAAGAAGGTCGCAAGTGGATGTGGCTTTTTGGTAGATTGAATCGTCAAACTCCTGACCTTCCTGTTGCAGTGGAACACCCAAACCACTCTGTTCATCTTTGCCCCTGGACAATCAATAATTTATATGCACAAGCTGCCATGGCCGATATCTCTTTATTTAGCAACCTATTATAACTCCTCAATAATCAGTCAGGTTTGACTATGCATGCACTGCCTTTAATCAGGGACACAAACACACCTTTAGAGCTGAGAATGTTTGCTAATAACTAACTGCCAGCTCATTCCACAAACACTGGGGCAGCTAACTGATTTTCATTATGGAACTAGGGATGAAATCGGACCTTTATGATTCCGGGAGCATTTCATTCTGCGCCCAAATGAAGAATAATTTTCAGTGACAAAGGCTTTGCATGCCAGCCTGCGTCTAGAATATTTCCAGAGATTTCACATGTCAAGTTAAGTGGATGTATTCTGCTGCGGTTTGCTCTGTCATATATGCAAAGTGCCCTCATCTCATCAGCCTGTTGGAAGTCTGAGCTGGTCTCACCATGACCTATATGAACTATAGACAGATGAACTAGAAATTATGAACTTGAACACGCCACACTTACAGACCAAAACCAGCGTTTCTCTCAATCCACAAAAACACTGAATAAATTTGCCTGACAGCTTTAATCCTCAAATGCATCCATGATTCTCCACTCAGACATTTCTGAAAGTGCTTGTGTTGAGAGCGAAGGAATCAAATGTCTGTCTTGGGCTGCACCCAACCCCAACTCCATCCTAGCTCATGGACAGGCATCTAGTCTAAGGTGACGTCACAGAGGGTCCATTTGTGACGTCACAGAGGGTCTTTCCATTTATATATACAGTCTATAGTGACGTCACAGAGGGTTTGTCCATTTATATATATTAAGATGTCTCCCTGCTCCAACACACCTGATTCTAATGAATGGGTCGTTATCAGGCTTCTAACACACACACTTCTAACTTTGTTCATGTGAATCAGGTGTGTTGGAGCAGGGAGACGTCTAAAACATGCAGGCCTGCGGCTCTCCAGGACCAGGGTTCCCTACCCCTAATCTAGAACCATGGCAGCATCTTCCTTTTAAATGTAATGGATGGCAGGAGAAAGAGAGAACACGCACGCACGCACGCACACACACACACACACGCACGCACACACACACATACACACACACACACACACACACACACACACGCACACACGCAGCTCCATCATCGGGCCAGGAGTCTCATAGACAGGGATGTGGAGTGGGGATAAGGCTGCGTGTTGAAGCCACGTGTAACTCACTACCCGAGCTGCCAAGGCTTCATCCACATTAGCCGTGCGTCCATGTGTCAGTTTGATCTTGTGTCAGCACTACCGCTGCTTGGGGTCGAATGTGGTTGTGGACAGAATGTGTACTGGCAAGGGACTGAGTGTGAGGGAACATTAAGACATATATTGTGACATATCTGTGGATAGAAATTAAACCTTTCTTATTATCCATAAGGATGAAGTCATCTACCGCTTAGGCATGAGGGAATTCTTTAGTGATGTAACACATGTGCATGTGTGATGTATATTCCAGATGTGTCAAAAGGCAGTGAGACCAGAGCAGAGAGCGCACGGAAGCTCACAAGACTTCAAGCTCAGGCAAGACAGACATGAAAGGCCGTTCTTAGGATGTGTATTGTTCTATAAGCATGTGCATTATAAGGTTGAGTCAATGGCTGGAATGTTTGAGTGCCTCAAAAACGTGTTGTGTGTAATGGTTCTACACTGTGTGTGTGTGTGTGTGTGTGTGTGTGTGTGTGAGAGAGAGAGAGAGAGAGAGAGAGAGAGAGAGAGAGTGTGTGCGTGTGTGTGTGTGTGTGCTCGTGCTACAGGCACCTGTCTCCACTTCCTGCAGCACTGCAACGGAAGGCCCCGTCTCTTCCTGTGGGTATGAAAGACCCGAGCATGTAGGCATCCTGTCTGTCTGCCTGAGCAGAATTCCTGCTAAAGGGAGGAAATGACACGAGTCCAGAAGACTGTGTTGCTCTTAAGCCTATTAGCCCTGCTTTACATAGGGTGTGTATGTGCAGGTGTGTATGTGCAGGTGTGTGTGTGTGCATGTGTGTGTGCGTGTGTGTGCATGTGTGTGTGCATGTGTATGTGCAGGTGTGTATGTGCAGGTGTGTGTGTGTGCATGTGTGTGTGCGTGTGTGTGCATGTGTGTGTGCAT
>JAODLL010000018.1:4374014-4389255 GCA_026546735.1 Forbesichthys agassizii
TCAGCCACTAAGCACATTCAATGTGGGAGTGACATGTGCTATATATTCAACCAATCAGTCAAGACTTCCATAATGCAGGTTAGAATCACAAATAATGTAATACAATATTTCTTAAATATTCCAAATAAACAATACATTTATTTATTTTGAGTTAAAGTTACAGCAGTGGTTCTCAACCTTTTTTGGGTCAGCGCCCCCCTATCCATTATCCAGGTCTCTTACCGCCCCCCCTCCAAAAAAAAGTAGTCCCTTAATATTATTGATTAACACGTGAATTGGTTGGAGAAGGTACAAAGCCATAACCAAGATATTCAATGGATACCCTTCTTCTGCAAAAAGACCAAAAAAGTAGAATACTTTTAAAAAGCCACAAAAGTATGATGTATATGTAGGCCTATACATACCACTTTTGCACTTTGGACTTTTTTGAACAGAGTTTGATTGACAATGTTTCGTGCCATTCTAGACAAAATATCCTGATTTCACATTTTCTTTTATTCATAAACTTATTAAAGATGTTTTTAATGATTTATTAATAATGTAAAGTTTACCAGTCTAGAGCACATGTGGAAAGAAAATAAAAAGCACTGTTATATTGTGCACACAAAATAGGAATTTGTGCCAGTTTCTAATTAGGTTCCCACCCCACAAAACAACATTTGCACACTGACTCAAGAGATCATGGGCAGGGATGAACATATTAGCGTTCATTTCAATTTAGGAATTCACTATAAAGAAATAGTAGCTGCACTTTTATGGCATAGAATAATAATTATCTTAAGACATTTAAAAATAATTATTAAATCCCAATGTCTGCCCCGCTGTAGATATAGCAACATTGGGGAAGCAATCCAGTTCATCGTGGACCGATCGGAAGGCCCTGGACGCTTTCATGGATACCGCATTATGCACACCAAGTGTTTGGAGAGAGGCATACGCGTCAGGAAAGAAGATGGCCGTCTACTTCTCTCTGTTCTTGACCCTGTCACACAGGCTCGCCAAAGACGCCGTCTCATTCGCAGGCAGTATTTTTCTAGAGGGGCTAATTTCATATAGCATGTAAATTCTTAAGACAAAGCTCAAACCATACGGATTTGTGCATCAACGGTTGTATTGACAGGTTCTCCCGCCAGATCATTTGGTTGAAGGTATCCTACACCAACAGCAATCCAAAGATTGTCAGGAGCTTTTTTGTGGAGGCCATAAGAATGGTTGGGGTCTACCCACGGCTAATGCGCACTGATATGGGCACAGAGATTGTGACTATCAGTGACAAAATATAGAAACTGTGTGCATAGAAACTATTTTGTGGGCACAATATCCTTTTTTGTGTGCACAAATTCCTATTTCGTGCCCACAAAATAGGATATTGTGTGCAAGAATTCCTATTTTGTGCGCACAATACAACAGTGCTCTTTTTTGTCCTCTCCAGGGTTCTCTACAAGTCCGATTTATAAAGCACAGAGAAAAGTTTCAGCTGTGGCACAGCGAGACCTTAGGACTAAAAATATGCAGTTCTAATTTACAGTGAGCGCGACCAGTGACTGAGTTCGGCGACAACCAAACTCACGCAATATGGATTAAAAACGTATCAGTGTCCCTGGTTTTCCAATTATTAACGATGCATCTCTGGCATACATATTCATAGAATTCTTAAAATGAATGCGTGGAAGGTGGTTTTCAGAGATCATCGTGAATAGGACCACGGGTGAGTGAGTGATACAGGCATAACGGTGGACAAAGAATAGTCATCCAATGATGTACAATAAGTAGCCTATGTAGGCCTATGACATGATCCTATTAATAAACTAAACTTTTAATCATAAACGTTTTCCTTTTTGCCAGAATGCAGCCAATGTTTGCTGTCATTTTACTTCATGGTTGTCACTGGCAAAATGCAACCCGCCTCTCGCGAGCAATACAAGTGACCTTGTCACTTGTCAGAGATTTGGCAATTTGTGCATCTAAGTGCTTAATTTTCTAAATGTTGAAAATGCTGACCTGGCGTCTCGGTAGTGCTACTGTCCTGCCCGCTAGGATACTGCCGCATGCAAGGTGATTATTCTCCCTCACGTGGCGTTGACGGTGGTCTAAACGTGTTCTCTTTTTTTACTTTGACAATTAACTGCCTTGGAGTGCCCGTTTCTACTCATTTTTTTTCTACACCTCCCGTTTCTCATCGTATCATGTTATGTGAAGAAGAAACGAAAATGTTAAAGCGCTAAATATTCCTCGGCTGCACTTCTGTAGTGATATTGTTGTTATAAACCGCTCTGTAAAGTGCATTGTTCAGGTATTGATGGATTCGGCGACCCTGCCCCTCTTTTGGATTTTGGATCGGTCCAGTAAAATAGTTACATTGTATTCAGGCCGTGCTCAAAGCGAGAACTGCAGATTAAACAGCGTTTTTTTCTTTTTTTGCACGGTGACCGACAGTTTGGGAAATCCCCGATTCTCCCAGCCAGTCCGGCCCTGGTTGCAGGCCTATAGTTTAATCTGGTATTGTTATGAATATTTGGTTGCCTGCATGAGTCATCATGTGCCCTTGCGTGTGCCATCAGGTTGTGACAACAACACTTCCACCACAGCCCATTTACCTGCTGGAGAAGCTGTCCCTGCGACTGCGTGGTTCTCCGGCTGTCTCCCTGTCCTGCTCCTGCTCCAGGAGGTGCTGCTCCTCCTCGCTGGCGGCCCGCAGCACCTCTTGCAGAGAGGGGAACTGCCCCATGGCTTCTGGTGCGATCTGGCGGCCCTGCACGGTGTAGGGCCCTGTCTGCCTCTCCGCGGCGGGGCCGCACCGCTCCCTGGTGGACGCACTGCTGTAGGACGAGCTGTCGCTGTCGTTGCCGTTGTCGCTCACCTCGGACGCGGCGTCGCCCGTCTGGAGGCCCTCGGAGGAGCCGATCTCCGACAGGGTGGACACGGAGCTCATGGTGGACTGGAGGGTCCTGGAGGAGCCCCCGGACCCCCGCCCCCCCTCCGTTCCCCCGCTCTCCGACGACCGGTAGTCCGCCAGCGAGTGGATCTTGCTGGTGCGCGTGGTCCTGCCGGACCGCCTCTCCTTGGGAGGGGGGAGGCCCAAGCTGCCCAGCTTGGGCCCCCGGGGGACACTGGTGCGCATGAAGGAATACTCTGTGGTCATGGAGGCGGTGTTGGCTCGGGGGAGACCCTCTGGGTGGAGCATGAGCTCTGGGTCCAGGGTGCTGAACTGGCGACTCTTTGTGCTTGAGCGTTGGGACTAGAGGGACAGAAGAGACGTTTGGTGAGGTTCTCGTTCTCTCTCCCACTCTCCCTCCCTCTCTCTCTCTCTCTCTCCCCGGGGCCTTAATGCAGTATGTACTGTATTGCAACACACAGGTTCCCCTCTCTCGGTTCACCGCTCACCCGCTCTTCGTGCCGCTTCACTCTGTACTGCTTGAGCTGCTCCTCTAGCCGCCGGCGGGCCTCGTGACGGATCATCTCTTCGTTCTCCAACTCCAGTGATGGCTCTTGGTTAGCTGCAGGGACAGTGTGGAACAGTGGGGAGAGCAAGGTTGCTACTGCTCTACATGACATAAGAGACACTAGAAGGGTGGTTGTTGTTTTTGGCATTTAATCTCATTAATAAATTATTACTTTGCAATACAATTGGGTTCTATGTGATCTCTTGTGTGGATGTAGGGCTGAACGATTAACCGCTTTCAAACCAAAATTGTGATTTGAACTAAGGCATGCGATTTATATGCGCATCTTTTCTCTGGCATCAATGGTTGTATTTGCATGCCATCCTCCTTGTTTGAGGGTAATTCTAACTAGTCAGCGCGGTGCTCCTCCTAAGTCTACCAGTCATGCTCTGAAATTCAAGACGACTATATTTTTATAGTTGTTGGTGTTTCTATAGTAAGACGTAGCATCTATTGCCGACTCTTACTGAGATTAACAATGTTATGCCAAATGCAAACGGTGAATGTAACTCGGTACCATACAGTAGTCGAACATGCTTCAGGTCAATGAGAACGTTACAATCTCAGGCAACTGTGTAAATAACAGCGCACATAACCGGCTTTAGCCAAGTTCCAAAATGTAATCTTGGAGAGTTTAAACATTGGCTAAACAAAATTCTGAAAATATTATTTATTTATATTTATTATTTAAGGGATGCTGAAATGCCATTTAGGTGTGCTTGAAAAAAAAGTCTAAAATTGCCAATGTGCACCAAAAATGCAATAAATCCATGCTTAAAGAAACTAATACTGTACATTTATGCTGTCATCTTTTAATTTGAATAAGGAGCAGTTAATATTTTGATGCCATCTCATGTTGACTTTAAATCTTAACTTTAATAAAATATCACAATCACAATATCTGTCAGAAAAATCGCAATTACATTTTTTCCCAAAATCATTCAGCCCTATATGAATGTGATCTTGTATGACAATGTTGTTATAAGGTTGTTAGGGTTAGATCAAAGTGACGTGCAAGGTGCAAACTGATCCTTGGCCGTAACAGTCAACAAATAGGTAGGGTTTTAAAATATTCCCAGGGCAGCACAGTAATTGTGTTGTACAGACACATGCAAACCCATTGAATCAACCAGATAGCTTTATATTTAACAATACAAAACAACCTGGTGACACGCCTTGAGTTAAACATTAATAAACACAAATTAGGCAGGTGTTTGTCCCCCCCCATTAACCATTCTAAAGTATGTGTTAATCTTAAGGAACATGAAGTGTGGAGGTTTACTTGGGTTGTTTGCATACATTACTGCAGACAATCCTTGCTCTTTGACATGAGTGTAGCCATATGTGGAACTAACTTACCACAAGGGGTTCACATGAGGTTTTGACTGAAGCAACACCATTATTATATCATGGTTTTTGACTACAAATTAATTAAAATCTTTAATAATAATTAAATTATATATTGAAGTTTTAAATAGAACCAAATCATAATAATTCACCGTTAAGTGAACTCTGCTCATGTCAACAAGCACACCACATTTCACGACTAGGAAGAAAGAAACGCCATGCCTGACATTCAAATTCCACCAGAACACAACACCACAGGGAGGATTAGTCAAACTAGTGGTCCAAATGAAGCGCCAACATTTACACCTAATCAAGCATCTAAATACCTAAAGACAAATTGCACACACAGAGCAGGCTTGGGGAAAATTACAATTACAACATACTTCCACTGAATATTTAGATCAAACACCAGATGCACAGGCAAGGTTATGAAATAAGGACATCAGCCACTAAAGCAAACGATTCCATGACAATGGGGTTAGAGGGGGCACTCACTGCATACAGATTTATGCTTACACAAATCAGTCTCCTGCATAGGAATACTTAGTCTGAGCGACTGTAACGCGTCGCCCTTGTGAGCCGTGCCCTCAGCACAAGCTCCCTCAGACTTCTCTAGCATCGTAGTGGGGAAAGCAGCCACACCTGGGGAGCATGCTTGGGTCTGGGGCTTGACAGGGGAGCTGCTGTTCTGGGGAGGAGTGGATGGGCTGTGCCCTGCAGCGCCCGCGCCCTCTGACATTCTCTCTCCATTTGGGACTGCATCTGGATTACCAGGACCTGTCCAAAAATAAAGATGTGATAAAGAATGGAATAAGTGGAGGGGGTGTTCATAGGGGTTGGATTTCACCAAACGATAAAGGAGGTGCGATAGAACTACATTCAACCAGAAGGAAGTTAAGATCTTGTCAGGACGACAATCATTTTCTAAGCAAACAAGCCAAACAGCTTTCTCAAGCTACAATAGCTATTCACTGGGAACTGGAGAAGGTAGTTAGCAACAATTCAGTGTGTGTGTCTCTACTGCTGCACCTATTCTTACATTAAGTAGTAAAATTACCACGCTTCGCTTGCAATGCAAACATTACACAAATGGCACGTGATAGGGGCAATGGCCATTTTGAAATGTGGACCTATTTTGAAATGTGGACCTTATACAAAACTATTGTTTGTCTATGAAAATATTTTAGGGATATTTCTAGAACAGTATTGGCTTACTACTAGTTTTCACAGCTCAGTCTGTGGCAGAGCATTTAAGCCACACGTTTGCTAAAAGTGTTTAGTAGACAACATGCAATGGACTTGATATTGGTGGTTAATGTACTAATAAGTGGCCAAGTATCTTAGATCAGACAGTTATCAAATGTCTGCATCACACACCATGTATCTGCATTCCTATGGCCAGCACACCTTTAAGGATAATGTAGGAGCCACACTTGTTTAGCTGTTATTGTTTGTTTATTCTGTTTATTTTTATTTGTGCATACGTTACAGCAGCAAGTGACGCTAAATGTACCTTTATAAAGTGGTGCTGTTGTATCGGTACAGGTATGTTGAGGCACAGTTTTTGACCACACCACAAAGGTTTCCCTACATCACATGTAGCGATGTTGGCAAGGTTTGCTCCACGTATGGAGCCCAAGGGACAATATAATTATTACTTTGTCATTTTGTAATTTAATTAAGGCATTTCTCAAAACAAAAGACATCGTGGAAGTAAATGTATTGACAATAACAAAGCAAAAGTGAAAGTGTCATATAACTCATTGCATTTGCATCCTTAGTGACTTTTTGGTTTAGTCATTACAAATGTAATCCATCATGGTATAATATAAATACAAATAATAAACATACGCTTACAAACCAATTCAAATGGAATCAACCCACAACATAGGAACACTCACCATTATGAACAACTCCTGGTGAAACAGTTGACATTTGCAGCACTTCTTGCTTCAGTAACTGAGATTCATTGCTTACAGTATCAGCTTCATCTACTTTGGGTTTTAGATATGCATCTTGTTGGCGTGATTCAATCTCCATTTCTATTGCGTCTGCCTGGCTGTTACTTAGAAACTGAACAGACATAGTATTGCTGGTGCCTCCTTGGAAAGAATGTCTCACACCATCTTCTTAAAACTTTAGATAGAAATGGAAAACAGTGTCCAGGATCACCTAAGAAGGCTGTGCTATAAACACAATGTGAGAAAAATATCACCAGGAAGGCTTTAATTCAAACACTTCTGGTTAAACCTGGGACAAGACATTCCGCAATCAATTTCAACAAACAAATGGACCCTTGTGGAAACATTAGACCAGCACATATATACTGTTTTGGGCAACAAAACAGCCCACTTCAACAACTACAAGGGAGTAGTGTAATGCAATTTGCTTGTTGGAAATGGTGGCTGTTAAATGCAGGATAGCGGGAATGACATAACGACTTGCACCCCGCCTGCGAATTAGCAGGCTAGTAATTCACGTTCAGACATAAAAATTGAAGCCTGCTACGGTAACTGTATCGCTATTAATGTTTTAATTTTTGTTAGGCAGACGGTGGACAATCATTCATAGCATATACAGTAGGCTACACGGGAAATGGCTAGAGGTATCGTACCTGACAAGAGTGTGTTATTATTTGGTTAGTTGCCTGTTTAAATAGTAATAAATACAGATATGTAGGGGTGTGGGTGGGGATGTATACTTTCTCTAGATCGATTCGCTAGCTAAGTTCGTGACTCGAATGAAATGTGTTTACAAATAGACCAGGGAGGCTAACCTAGCTAAGACATTCGAATGCTAAATATTATTATCGTTTAGTAGTTTTATTTAAGAATTTCTAGGAAATCAACATTTCGTTGTTTATAATGTAAATACCAAATACGACGTAGACATGAGCCATCGCATGACAATTTCCTGACAAGTGTGAATAAAAAGGCGACATGTATGCTAACCTTTCAAGTTCTTCGCCTTCTTCTACGTGGCTATTTTGTTTCCGTTGCTTTATCTTTCCGGCTGGAAACAAAAACGTCGCAGCTGCTGATTTCTCTTTCCGAAAGAGAAATATAATATTTCGAGAATACGAAATTAATTCATTTTAGATACTAGCCTATTGAAATACTTAAAACCAGATAGACTATAATGTATTCATAAATTATAAATGAATTATATACATTTCTCAAAATGTATCATCATAACTTGAAACGATTGTTCTGGTCTGATAACAGTTCAGTGCTACCCTCGTGTGGACAAAAGGTAACACTGCAATGTTTTTAGAAAGGTCTAAGCCCCACGACTTATTTTACTTACTAGACTATTATAAGTAGGCTTTCGTTTTATATTCTTATGTTCCATGTATATGGGTTCTCTCACATTCTCATACATATATCCTGTATTTCAGCATATCACGGACAATTATAAATATGATGTAATTGCTTGTAATAGCCTATGACTATATCATTTTGTGCATTGGTTGGTCCTCATTGTTGGATTTTCATATAAACCTTGTGTGCACAATACAATAGGCTATTTGCAATCTGGCAATCTATCTTTATTCGGCCGATTTAACGTACAATGCGCTATGTAGAGTAAGGTGTTTTAACCATGATGTAGCCTATTATTTTGCGCTCAGAGCAAATCACAAAGCTAAAATGCAGTCAAATACCGCGTTAACGCCAAGTTCTAACCCCTGTGGTCTTATTGTGTGGATTCGCTTTGCCATGAACGATGGAGGCGCGCTCCCGAGACTTCAGGTGAATGAAGAGAGGGAAGAAGAGCGGGTTATGGTTCAGTGTGCTTTGCCTAAAAGGAACAATTAGAGAAAATGAGTTGTGTTACATCGATTGGGTCATTTGTTTTTATGATGATAATATATCTACTCGTCATGACGGGATGTGTTGCACAGAAAGTAAGTTATATTGTTGTTTATCCTTTATTCACATTTCTTGAAAAAAAGCGCATTGATATCTTCCTAGTCAACTCAGTCTGCTTATGATGTTGCGAAACTTGTGTGGGAGGGAAACAACGTTATGCACGAACAACAAATAAAATACTGCAACTTTGTTGCTTGTATTAGAATCCTATGCAAACTGGTCCTGAACATTCGCGTAGGAGCTCTCT
The DNA here is from genome assembly GCA_026546735.1 of Forbesichthys agassizii. Lineage (NCBI taxonomy): Eukaryota > Metazoa > Chordata > Actinopteri > Percopsiformes > Amblyopsidae > Forbesichthys > Forbesichthys agassizii. Next base: position 4,382,921 of record JAODLL010000018.1, read on the forward strand.
GAAACATGTTTTGACAAGTCTGAGTCGCTCTGCTGTCGATTAACAGAACTCATTTTTGATAAGTTCATAATCGTATTATATATCACATAATAGAATATTTCAGTCTGATCTCAAAGTTCGAGATCAAGTCGACCACAATATCTCATTATCCTATACGTCAAGTTTATAGCCTATTTACTTTTTTTTTGTCATTTGCCGAACTCATCAGCTGACATGAACGGTCTATGGGTAGTCTTAAGTTTGTGCATCGAAAAGCGCCAATGGACACTTTCCCCAAAGACTTTCAACTGTGTATTATACTTGTTATAATAGGCTACTTGTGTTTCTGAGTAGCAAGAGATATGCGCGCGTAGTCAAAACTGCTCAAATGACAACCACTTGAGATTAATCGTTCTCTCACATGCACGCTGTGGCGATGGTTTCTCCTGACATTATGTGGAGCTTATGATCAAAAGCTGGCGGTGATCAACAAAGCCTAATATTTTCTCACATAAATGCAGACCGTGAGTGGCTGTTCTTCATTCATTCACTCTTAGTCATAGTCATAGTCATAGTCATAGATTCCCCCTTTGGCATAATGTTAGGCTACTGTAGTGGAATTATCAATAGGCCTAAATAAGGAATTTAAACATAACATTGTTTTAGTATTGTGTAAGAAATTATGTAATCAATTATTCTTTTGACAGTTCTTTGTCAAAACACTTTTGTGTAGTTTGGTTTGATTTATGACAGCTGGCATAGTTGGCCAGATGGTGTTGATAAATGACAATTTGTCATGGCTAACTGTCATTGGCAGTGTTCTTATTCTTACACATTGTGGAGGAATTCATTTTAAATAAGATATTATCTTGATGATACATGTTAATACATTTTTGGGATAGCCTACTACAGGATAAACAGCCTAAATAATTCATTATAAAACATTACTATATTATAGACTATATGATTATATAATAATTCTAATATTAAATACTCAAATGGTTAGGAGGTAACCTATAATAAACAGCAAATATTATTTTGCTTAACATGGCTAGAATAAACTGGTGAAATTAAGATGTGTGCTTTGTCCGGAACCTCTTATCTTTTTGGGGTATTTAATGCTTGAATTCATATAATTTTGGTTTAGAACTACCAACAAATATTGGGAAGGCACTTCCTTTTAAAGACGTAACTGGATGCACAATTCTTTCTGTGTTTCTGGGGGGAAAAAACGTTTTGCTCTGTGCGTTCTCATCTTTCCTGCACTCAGTCCTTAGATTTTCAATTGGTTTGTTTTCAAGTAACATCTCACCTTGAATGACAATGACGGTGCCCATACTTTAAACAGTTACCCTATGAAAATGTTTGCTATGATGATTCAAACTGTCAAGACTCGTCATCATCTGCTGATGGAGAGTATACGGGATTGTTGGCATCCCCAGCTTTAGTTTCTGTGTGAAACATAGGGTGCTCACTATCTTTGCAATTATCTGCCTGAGGGGGCACTGTAAATGATGGCTTTGTCCTCTATTCCCCTTTTGTATTAAATTGATTTTTGGAACAGCGTAAACAAGCTTGGAATTGATTTGATCGCCCCAGAATGCAGGAAGCATTCCCGTTTCTCTGAACACAGCTCAGAAACGTGAATAGTGGAGTGTGGATTAGAACTTTGTTCGTCATATGGATGGTTGTGTGTGTGTGCTCTGCAAGTAATTGAACATTATGCTGTAACTGCTAAGCATGACAGGATCCCACTGATCTAAGAATATGCTGAACGTCAACACAGGCGCACACACGCACCCACATACACACGCACACACACATGCGCACACACACATGCACACTACTGACAGATAAACATTTCATTGTGCTTCACTGAGCTGCAATGTGACTTTAAAGAGGATGAGACAGATTGTTGTGGTGAAAGTATGAGAGCGAAATAATTAGCAAGAAATGCCATTCATGTCATGCTACAGGATGAAAAGCACAATTAAAAATTGAATCATAAAAAAAACCTGGATTTGTTGAAACACAATGCATACACAAAATGCATGTCATTATTGCCTAGTAAAATTGTAAGCTAATGTACAGGCAGTAGCACAGACTATTCCGACCTCAGTATATAATGCAAAAACGGGTCAGTATGACTCATTCAATAAATACAGATCAGTCTGACAGAGCTTGTCAGAGGTGCTGCTGAGAGACTAATGATTGTGAGTGCAATTACTGAATCAAATTCCCAAAACTGTAAATGGTTTCTCCGAGGTGGTTGAAAGCCCCGTGGAGATAAGGTTCACCTTCACCCACAGGGTGGCTTTAATGAGCAGCAACAGCAGATTTTTCTACAAGAAACGTGTTAACAGGTTTGCACCAAAAACAGAGGGAGAGGCGTCTGTCTCCCGGCTGGACAGATTTGCTCGTCCGCTCACCCACCCATCGCATATCTGTGCGAGTTGGAGGACCATTGTAATAATTCCCAACATTCCACATTTCCATGCAGGCCACAGAGAATTTCCTGTCCCAGCATTTGCGACCAGTGAAATAAAATGTAAATTGAATGTTCATAAGCTGAATTAAATTTTTATAAAAGTATTTCATGATGCACTCCGGGATGAAAACACACTGAGCCAGGAACACCAGTCACTAACAACGATGGTGACCCCACAAATGCTTTGGTTTAATCTGGCCAGCGCACATGTTGTTTGTAAACTCACCCTGGGTGAATGCGCGGGCAGTGATATGAGCCCACCAGGAGAGAGGCTGACATCACATATGAGATATGTGATAAGTCACAGGCTTGTGCATCAGTTCTCTACACAGCTGTGGATATGGACATCCAGGATCTTCTGTTTGTCCACGGCATACTGCTTTTGTATATAAAAGTGAAATAGCATGACTGCTACAAATTGCAATGTTTTCTTGTGTCAAATCTTTTATGCTATCATTTGTTAAGTTTGAAAGATAAAACATGTAACATGTTTATTATGTCAAAAAAGATGGCATATACCTACATGGACCTGTAATGGTCCAATATGAGAATTTGAGGGCAATGAGAATGCATCTTGAGTGGAACAGTGCTGTCATTTAGTGAAAGTCTGTGAAGCCGTGTCACTTTTCTCCTGCAGTAAACAGGGCCAGTGAGAATCCCTGCCCCTTTTTGAGGGGCCCGGCCTGGCTGTTTATGAGCAAGTCAGGGGCTGCTTGTGTATGTGAGGGAGAAGGAAAGTGTGTGTGTGTGTGTGTGCACACGCGTGTGTGTGCATGCATGCATGCGTGCATTAACAGCTCAGCCAGAAGCCAGCCTTGATTCCAGAGTTTTCATCTTGTTGTCCGTCTGGGTGGTGTAATAATAGTAATAGTAATAGTAATAGTAATAATAATAGTAATAAAAATAATAATAATACTATATAACTAAATAATTATATTTATTTATATAGCACTATTTATACAGAATTGTTCTAAGTACTTTACAGAGTGGGAATACATTTACAGTTGTGCTTCCTATTAACAAATACAGAAATACCAGGGTTTGAACGGGCTATAGTCTGTCAATAGATTTTTTTGGAAGGCCGGTGAACAGCGAATTACAGTAGTCGATTCGGCTAGATACAAACGCATTATAAGTTTTTTGCATCTTTTTGATTTAAAAATGATCGAAATTTAGCTATATTTCTCAGATGAAAGAATTATAATTTTACTAGGAAATAATGAAAACTAATAACCATTATCTGAAAAGTAATATAGTTTTTGCTTCAGGACAGTCAAATTTGGATATAGCCTACAGTATATAAATAGTTTATTACAATGTAATGATTTTTAATATTACAAATATTTGTATTCAATACTTTTTTTTTAAACAGCTGAACAGTTTTTTCCAGGCTAAATGTTTTCCAGAAAATGATTTATGAAGCTAGTAATGGTCTAAATTTTTACAAAAACTAACATTCTTGCATTCAATTACGAGTATGTAAAAAACAAAGTCTGGTGTGCATTAACTACCAACATAACGAACTTTTCCACAGAATTCCACATGGCACGTTATTAGACAGTAAAATAATAAAACGATAACAATGTTCAGGGCCTCTGCATGACAGCAGCTGTTGTGATGAATCACAAGTCATTCCTGTAATTATATGCTCGGTTGAGAGAAATCCCTGTCAGTGTCACAATGGCTTTTACGTAAAACTTCCAGTTGGCCTTATTAGCATCACTTAATTTGAATATTATCTGCCATCTCTTTGGTGGAGTGCCTCAGCACTACTACCCATTATTTCTCCATGAGAAAAGGCTTCCTTGAATAATTAGTTGGCCGCCAGTGGAACGGCCTCTGATGTAACACAACTGAGAAGTTTGGCATTATAAGTGTGTCCCATTTCCATTCGACACTGTGGCACTTGGGAGGCCCTTATTGTAACATGCATCACACAGCGCACAAGAGACTACTGCGTGGGGGGAAATTACGATTTTCTTTCATGCTTTTCATCTAACCAGATTGGAAATTAAGTTGAAGAAAGACCTTGAAATACAGCCAGTCATCAATGCTGATTACAACAATGTATACCTCTAGCCCAGATGTACATTATTTATCAAGTTTAAACATTAAAACAATAAATTTTTTACTTTATAAAAGACTGAAGAATTTTGTATTGGCCTATGCTTACACGTTGAACTAAATTTCGCCAATATTTGACCTGATTGGTGTGTAGATATGTTTCTTGAGTTCCTTTCCACTTCCTACACAATTTATTTGTTATTGTGGCCTGCCTAAGGCTGTCTAGTTTCATTGACGGACACTAAATCAGACCCCCATTGCTGTGGAGATCACAGCCACATACCCACCACCACACATTCCAGACCCCCCTGCAAGGTTCAGTTTTCAGTTGCAATGAAGCACCTCAGGGAGAGGTCGGGGGTGGGGGGTGGTATTAGGCTTAAATTGAATCCGATTAGGATGTGTGAAGTAGATATTTTAAAATATGGTTTTATCATTTATTATTTACTTGGTTCTGTACAGTTTCATGTCCTAGAATTGATTAGAACATTTAATATTTTACACTTGTGTTTCTCAATGAAAATTACACAGCATCTGTAACCGTGTTACAAAAACATTAATATTTTTACTCCTCAATCAGCGTAGTGTTACTTGAAGGAAAAATTTGGGTGCTATTTTAGACCTGAAATATACACCTTTCAATTGGAAAAAATCATTGTAAAGGAGTATTCCATTTGAATTGTTTCTCAATTGTTGCATCAAAAATTGCTCCAGGGACAATTTAAATGAGATAACATTTTAAAAATGTTTGTCAGCATGCATGTGTGTGGGCGAATGAGTCAGCAAGTTAATCTTAGTGAGTCAGACTTTATACACAGAAGGCGTATCCGTTTTATCAACTGTATAGAGGACTACACGTCTGATTAAGATAATTTAAGTGTCAAGCATGTTTCTGGGAAACATTCCATTTGGTTGTACAATTGAGTTAATCACTCTTCTATTCAGGACTGGCAAAATACATGTTGATTTAACTAGCTAAACTGCGTGAGGAATGCCTTTGATAAATGCATGTGCTTGATGGACGGCATATGGAGCAGCCTCTGTCTCTGTGAAACGTGACTTCTTATTTGCCCCTGTTGCCTTCTCCCCCTCCTCCCATTCAGACCTCTCCATCACGTTATTGTGCAATTTATTTTGGGGGCCGCCATGGAGCAGTATCCCTTTAGAGCCAGCTTTCATGCTATAGAGGCCTAGCACGACCCGAGGCTGTGGTTACTTACCTGTCTGGTGGTGTGGTCTGTCTGCCTAGCTTATTCTCACAGTCCAGAATCGTGGAAGGAGGAAAGTTCATAAACGTCTGAGACCCCTACAAAGGTCTGATCCTGAGCTCTGTGGCCCAGCCACGCATATGCCTTTGCTTATGGCCCAGGTTCCTTTATCCACACACACACCTGAGAAGAATTATAGCTAGCATGCTTGAAGAAATACCCTCCCCATCGTTACCCAAGACGGCTTTGATATACGGGCATAACAGCTGGGTTGAATAGTTCAGCTTTAAGGCGGGTTATGTCAAGGACGCCAAAATAATATGCATGGAATGAGTGTGTTGTTCCCGTCTATAGGCTAATGTTTATAGGCTAATGGCTATAGGCTAATAACTGTAGGATAATGACTATAGGCTAATGGCTATAGGCTAATGGATATAGGATAATGACTATAGGCTAATGGCTATAGGCTAATGGCTATAGGCTAATGTCTATAGGCTAATGGCTATAGGCTAATGACTATAGGATAATGACTATAGGCTAATGGCTATAGGCTAATGGATATAGGATAATGACTATAGGCTAATGGCTATAGGCTA
>JAODLL010000018.1:4402547-4441774 GCA_026546735.1 Forbesichthys agassizii
ATGTTATGAATATGTTTTAATGCCTTTTCCCATAACCTTTGTGATTTTAAAATATCGAAATTAATATTGATATTGCAATTTTCATGATCAATATCGCAATATCACACTTGATCAATATCGTGCACCCCTAGTTTTAACCCTACGATGTTCTGTCGCCTCCTCTGTTTGCACGGAGAGACCATTGCAGATGCTAACTGAACACCAAAACATGAGCTAGGCCATTTTAAACCAGTTGGTACTAACTTTTACTGCTATTAACAAACTGTTGCAGCTGTCAGTGGCCTAACTGTTATTAGTTTTATTCTCTAGGCATTGTAAATAATCAAATACATCTGGACTGTTTGGTAGGCCTGAACAAGCCCCAGAAACAGGCCATGAAGAAGGTTTTGTTATCTAAAGACTTCACACTGATTGTTGGAATGCCTGGCACAGGCAAAACCACTACCATTTGTACATTGGTAAGGCCCGAGACAGTAGATGTTTGCCTAGGTGCGTTGTATATATTTTCTATGGTAGAGCATCATCTACTGTAACACTAATGTTCTCTCATTTAAGATGCATTGTTTAAATCCCTTCTCTTTGTTTCCACCCTCTTTTAACTACCAGGTCCGCATTCTCCATGCGTGTGGGTTTAGTGTCTTGTTGAGCAGTTACACCCACTCTGCTGTTGACAACATCCTGTTGAAGCTCAAGCGTTTTCGGGTCGGCTTCCTGCGCCTAGGGCGTGGACAAAAGGTCCAGTTTGACTAATCAGTCTGTCAATCCCCATTTTATTGAATCTACCGTTGGGTATTTTGAATGAAATGTAAATAGGTCATGTACTGTGTGTTGTGAAATGTATTGCTAAGTTAGCCCTGGTGGCGTGCTACTGTTATTTACCAGCAGAATGATGGTTGCTTACCATAACTGGTGCATTTCCTATTCCTATCCTATTAATTGTAAAACGTTTTGGATAAAAGCATGTGCTAAATGCTGTAGCTATTTTCAGTATACATTCAGGTAGTGATGCTTTAATATCAAGCAGCATTGCACAGTCTGCCAGAGCATTGGCAAATCTGAAGAATAACCTAAATCCCCACACACCCTGATACAGTTCACAAGATACAACAAACTAAAATACATAAAAATAAATGAAGAAAAAGAATCCATCTTTCAATTTCCGGTTTGTCTCCCTCTCTGCCCAGGTCCATCCAGACATCTTGCCCTACACGGAGGAGAGTGTGAGGAAAAATGGCATTCACACCCTGTCAGAGCTGGAGCACCTTTATAGTAAAGAGGTGTGGGTTGAAACTGGTGCTATGATGTGTACAGTGTGTTGGAACCTTTTCAGGCCACCTGTTGTAAGCTCAAACCTGACACTTCTCCCACAGCTGGTAGTGGCCACCACCTGCATGAGCACCAAACACGCCATCTTTACGCGTCGCAAGTTTGACTTCTGCATTGTTGACGAGGCGTCGCAGATCAGCCAGCCCGTCTGCCTCGGGCCGCTGTTCCACGCCAAGAGATTTGTACTGGTGGGAGATCACCAGCAGCTGCCTCCAATAGTACAGAACCAGGAAGCCAGGTATGGAGCAGGCGGGATAAGTCTACATGTGTATGATGCATGCAGGCTAGAGAAGATCCCTGTAGTAATGCCCAGAGGTTTGTTCTGCTTAGCAGATTCACACTGCCAAGAGTGTGCATATTAGTATAATAACACATTATGCCAAATGTCTTAGCATGTGTTCATGTTGACTGTAACTTTGTCTGCCTAGATGCCTCTTGTCGTTAATACGGACCTGCGTTGAAATGTGCGTTCGTGTTACTCCTCCCAATGTCGTCCCACAGTCATCCATAAATGTACAATGCTAAATGGCACATAAATATGCAAATGTTCAAGGAGCTTTGTTGGCCTATCATTTAGGAGGAAATAAAAAGATGGGGAAAATATGAGTTTCACCCAGTTATCACAACTTTCTTTGTGCGTAGCAACCGTTATAAATGAGGCCCCAGGTCTCTTGAAAATTAATAATTGAATCTCGATGAGATTGCCAGGTTAAACTCGGGTCAAATAAATAACGAGGCCTCACGTAGGAAAGCTGATGTAATCGTGTATGTGTGTCTGTCTCTCTCAGGTCAATGGGGATGGATGAAAGCTTATTTAAGCGCCTTGAACTCCACAGTAAAGCAGTAGTACAGCTCAACGTACAGTATAGGATGAACAGGTAAACGCACAGTACTGTGCATAACAATCTTAATGTGTTTGACTGTGAACTTCTTGAGACTACTTATTTAGATGTAAATTATTATACTGTATATGCATCGGCAGTGGTATGGTAACCTAAATTCATGAGGGAGTTTACTATCTTTAAATGTTTTTACAATTGTAATTTGATAACTGATAACTTGAATATGGAACTGAGGTAAGAAATGTACACATAGCTTTACTACTAAACAAATACTAAAAGCTCAAGTCAAAAGTTGCCTGCCTTCAAATCATTTAGCTGAACGTAGTCTGTTTTTGTGTGCTTGTTTACACAGAGAGATCATGTCTCTTAGCAACTCTTTGATGTATGATGGTCGGCTGGAATGTGGCTCTGAGAAGACAGCATCTACCCTTCTCTCCCTGCCCTTCCTGCTTTCTGTCCAGTCAGAGCTTAATGCCCACTCTGAGACACACCCACAGCTTGATTTAGATTGGCTACAGGCTGCCTTGTTGCCAAGCAACCCAGTTTGCTTTCTGGACACCTCACTGGTAATTATTATTACAAAATTGGTGAAGAGAGAATAAAATATATAGCTTTTCATGCTCATTTAAATCTTGTCTCTCCCCACCCATTAAGGTGCCAGCATTGGAAACTGTCGACAAGGGGGGCATTAGCAACCATACTGAGGCTTCCTTGATACACACATTGTTGTCATTGCTGATAAAGGTAATAATTACATAGGCTACTTAAGATGTTTGGACATGTTGGGGGCGTTTGTGATTGCCTGACTTAATTCCATGTCCTTGAAAAATGTGTTCAGCATGGAGACAATGTTGTTTTGGCGGCCAGTAACATAATTTGATTTCACGATCCTAAATCGCCGGGGGGGGGGTTTTCTACACAAACTGATTTGTACTAGTATCTCTACCACTATTACATGTGTATTATCCAATATTACCTGCATTAACCTGAACTTAGCTACCTAGTTTAGCATTGCATTACACAAGGAACCTACTGTATTTTCTGAATAGAGAAGGGGAGGGCCTGTTCATTTATTGTGTGTGATTTCCCCTCCTTTAAGGCAGGTTGCAAGTCCAGCGACATAGGTGTTATCGCCCCCTACAGACAGCAGTTGAAGAGCATCTCTGCTCAACTGCGCTCGTCTGCATTTAGTGGTGTGGAGATTAACACAGTCGACAGATATCAAGGACGAGACAAAAGCCTTATAGTGCTATCATTTGTCAGAAGCACCGCAGAAGAGGGAAATGTAAGTGTGTCCTGTTATGTTATGTTGCCTTACCTTATATTCTGTCTTTTCCACTTAATAAACTAAATAGTACTGAACTTTGATGAGACACATAAACACTGGTGTTAATATTGATGAAATCTTTATGCCATTTTTTTTCTAAAATCTTTTTTCAAAAGATATATACACATTTTTTTCACATTCTTCGCCATGTTGAAAGATTGATGTCGATGATCATCCCAACTCTGTTATTTTCGCTTGAAGCTATGACATGAGGGGCAAGTGCAATTCTTTAGTCAATCTCCAGTACAACGTAAAGGCAGCATAAGTCACTCTGAGAGTTATGCTGCAATCTGTGGCAGTGGTTCCCCTTTTATATCTGGATCATGTTGATGCTCTGGTTGTAGGCTTGTAGCAAGGGGCTGACAAAGAAAATAAAATATTGGTATAGGCCTGTAGTTCTTCAAATAGCCTAGATAATGTGCATCGACCAGAAGATTGCTAGGCTAATATTTGCTGTTAACTATTTGCAGAGAGTAGCCTAATATAGTTTTTCTCACAATCTACATTTGTTCAGAGCCGACAATACGGTGAGACAAGAGACCGTGATTGCATCTAACTAAGCCAGGTTATATTGTATAATTGGTAGGATACAGTAAACTGAGGTTGGAATAAAAAGAAAAATGTTAAACTAGAAAATAACGGTTTTGTTCTACTATAGTGGTGTATTAGACTATTGTTTTAATTCCGCCATAAAAATGTTTTATTTGTCCCACGCACCCGTGGCAGTCCGTGCACGACCACCCTTTGGGAAACTCTGGATTAGTAAACATGATTGAATAACTAACAAATGACTTAGACTCCTGACCTACCCCTTCCCTCCATCAACCACAGTTGGGCGAGTTGCTGAAGGACTGGCGTCGCCTGAATGTGGCAGTGACCAGGGCTAAACACAAGCTGCTAATGGTGGGCTCTGCCTCTACGCTAAGACGCTATGCACCACTAGAGAAACTGTTGAGCCACCTTCAGCAAGAAAGCATGATATCCTTGGAATATGACTTACTAACATTATATGTAATAGCCTTTATTGATATTTCAAATGATGAACCCCAACCTTCAGAGTACAGTGTGTCCTGTTTTTTAACCTGGTCTCATTCTGTCAGTCTTTCCTTAACTCTGGCTTCAAATTATCCAGCTTCCTCCAGCTGCACACCAGGCCCTACCCAGCATGCACTTGTGATCTCAGGTACTACTTTGTATGTACCCCATTTGCCAAGTACAGTCTGTAATACTAGACCATGTTTTCCTCTGATCACTGCGATCTGTACTATGAACTGAAAATGATGTGACAATAAGCATGGGGACAATGTTGTTTAGGCGGCCAGTAGATAAGCATGACAGAATGTCCATGACTTGTGTATAACTGATGTCCTGAAATGTCTCTGATATACAACAGGCATCTTGCATCTGTGTTTTTATTAATTTTTATTCTCCAACAATGTCTTCTAGTTAAACTTTGTGCCCTGCAAAGATGTTGTTTTGTGTTGAAAGATGGGCCTAACTGTTTCGAGTTCAGATAATAATGGTCCTAATGTACTTTTTGTGGAGGACGTGTTGAAATATGTTAAATACCACATACTGAACTTTGAACATTTAGTATCTGTTATTTTAAATACCAGTCTCAGCCATACACACCTCACATTGGCTTTATTAGAGTATATGAAGATGCAAACAAAATATGTTATCATGGTGTAAACATCAAAGTATAGAGTAGAAGGATATTTTTGCCAACCAATACACCACATGCAGAATGAATAGGAAATTCCTTTTCTTCAGGTAATGTTTAATTCTAGTGAAATGCATAGCTGCACATTTAATGCACTTCACGTTAAGACTGATGCATCCTGGTTTTGTTAAGCTTCTTGTAACCGGTAGAATTTCACAAACCAAATCTTTTCACTTGTTAGTTTTTATTCAGATGTAATTATAACGAAGTGTAGTGGGTTTTATTTAATCAAATTCTTACCACATATTTGTGGGTTTCATTGTTTTTCTTTTCACATTTATACTATTTTAGAATTGTCAATATGATTTAAGTCAATAAATAATTTATATTCTGACATTTTGTTTCTTTTACCACTATCACTTTACTTTAAGTGAAATGCTGTTTTAATATTGTTTGAGGTGTCTATGTATTATAATTCAGGTTTTGTGTAGTTTGTGAATAAAGCAGAGTAAATATTTTAGTGTAGTGTGACTACAAAGTGTAACAAAAAAAAGCTGATTTGGGATAATTTCTTTAATATTCAACTAATGTGAGGCTATAGGCTATAAAATTGTGTTCAAGATTATTAGAAATTTGTCGTCAAGTGTCTTGTTGTAAAAGAGACCTGACACAGCATACATAATTTAATTACACTCAGTGGTTCCCAAACTCTGGGCCATGAAAAGGGGGGTATACTTGATATTTGCAGTAATAAATATAGTAACTCCTTGGGATGTTTTGCAATAGGGAGCCCTGGCAAAAGGCATATGCTATTTGTGGTCCTTGGCATGGCAAAGTTTGGGAACCCCTGCGATTAGTGCCTAAAGTTAAGGCATCAGCATCTGTGCATCCTACCATGGGATGGCTGAATGCATGCATGTGTTTATACAGTGATTGTTCCCTGCAGTACAGTAACAGTTTCTCCAGCGATGTTAACTCTCCCATCATCCCTCACTTCTAGTTCCAGCTCCCCACCTCGTTTGGAGCACTGGAAGGCTACAGATGGAGGGTAACAATATTTGTGTCATAGTAATGTTACAAGCACTACACAACCCTTCCCAGGATTGGGCTCTTTATCTTCCAAAATGGGTTACTTCTCTGTGTTGGGTAAGGTCACATTACAATAGGATCAATGGGAGGCAGACAGTGGACTATTCAATTATATGTATACCGGTATAAAGAAACTGATTTTATTACCTAGCATTTTCTTCTTTCCTAGTTTCACAGACCAATAGGCAGCAAGGACTGTATGAGCGGAGCCTACAATGACAAAACATTTGATGAAAAGATTACTTATTTACAGTACTTGGTTGGAAAGGTTGCTTTAATTCTTACGGTCGGTTACAGTTGTGAGTTGCCCTTGTTAACGTTTTGACAGCTTTACTGTTAATCTACAGCAGATGTTAATGTATGATGAATGGATCCCTGTTTGTTTGGCTCATACCAGTGACAGGATCTTCTTGGATGCCATTCCAAGGAGAGAAAAATCTGGAATAGAAGTCATAACCTGGTTGGCAGCCTGGGGTTCCTATAAATACAGGGCAGGTCATGGCTTCATGCAGCTTTTAATATAAAGAAATACAGTTCTATGTAAAATGTTACATGAAGGGTCAGTGCAATCAAGGAATGATCTACCCTACCCGGGATGTGCTATAATGAAAATGATACCACACTGTCAGCTGTCCTGCAGTATAAGCCTTATTGTCACCTCTGTTTTGTCATTATGTTAGAGCTCTAGCACTACTGGAATCTGACCCGCACAAATTAGTATTTCCTACCTTTCATTGTAAGGATAACTCCTCTGACTTTACCACTTTTCTCATTGGCCAGCAAAGCATTGGAATCCACCTTCAGATGGGTTAGAGATGTCCTATAAACATGCAGGACAAAATTGAACATAAATTAAATCCAAGATATTGTCTGGGACTGTCTGATCTGTTTAACATAATTATATGGCAGTCATTTAAAACAATAGTCCAACAAGTTCCGGTCTACTCTAGAAACATTTAATTTCATTAAAGGTATCCTCTTGTGTTAGAGCACACCCAGAAACGAGTCAGCCTATGAGCTCAGTATATGGGAAGGACTTGAGAGGTGTGTCAGGTACTGATCACTCCTCTAAAACAGCATTTATGTAATGATGGGTTGATCCACTAAGGATAATTCTGACATAAATCAAGAAGTGTGCCTTTAAGCTATGAACATGATTATGCTTCTGATTTTGTACACACGGTGTATGCATGCGTATGGTGTGGGTCTGCTGTGACCTGTCACAGGTGTCAGCCAGTCGAACCAAAAGTTTCTTGGTCTGAGAGCTCAGATATACATCTTGGACTGGGAAGTCCCCCACTGCTGCCTAAACACGTGCAGATTCACACAAGCAAATGTGAATGAATACATATACAATAATTAACATGAATTGTTTGGTATGAAATCAACTCCCACAGACAGAAATGTAGATGTTTACTCTTACTGACCTTGATTATGTCTCTGAATTCAGCAGGATCCTGAGAACAAAATTTGAATACAGTTAGTTTGAAATTGGACACTTCCGTGTTGTACCTTTGGAATGCTTTACTGGGATGTCTTCAAGAAAACCAGTCAAATTAGCATATTATTAGCATGCTAAGGTATTATAATGACCATGTTATAGTTAACATGTTAACATATGGTAACCTTTCATGGTGTTCTTTCATTAGCCCAATTCTATATCATACAGCGAGATGAGGAATTTGACAGCAACATCAGTCTGAAAATCGATTGATCTTGGCTTTCAACACAGTTTCTCTTATGATTGTATAAATTCCACCCTTCCTATTGGACAAAGGAATTAATGTGTCTGAGACTCTTGAATTGCATAAAGTATTGAAGATTGACTGTGACCTTCAAATGGAAATTCATGCTGAAACAGGATATGTGTGTATTGTTATGCTTATAGTTTTGGCAGTTTAAGTACACTTTCCTTGGCTTGCGTCAAGAGTGTATTTGAGGTCAAGTTAAAGATATTTTTGGAGAGTGGTCAAGTTAGATATTTTAACACGTACCTGCCTGATGGGTGGGTAGAGTGGGAAGTCCATGACAATACGCTCCCCACACTGGGAAACCAACAACTCTCCGCTTTTAGTCTCAAACACCAATGTTGAATTCACATTCTCTGGCAGAAATATGGTGCACACATACCGTATAAGCAGACAATATAAATGTCGACATCAATGATATGTGCCTATTGTTTTGTTTGCATGGTAACTTTGTTATATACTATATGTGGGCCTCATTGACCCTGAATTATGTAATCATTAAAAGTCATAATTAAGGCTTCATGCAAATAGCATGAGCCTAAATGTACTTTTCTAAACCACAGCAATGTAGTAACACGGTAAACCAGACACTATATTTTCACATCTTACTGTTGTACTGGAACAAGACAGCAGCTGATGCCAGCGTGGCATGTCCACACAGATTCACCTCATTGGTTGGTGTAAACCATCGGAGGTTAAACCTTGATCCTGTAAAAACAAAATGACCGGTTGCACTATAAAGCAAAGGGGACAACCCAGGGGAAGAATGTATTCTACATCATACCACTGAACTAGTATAGCCTACTAATGTGATATCATTCATTCCCCTTTTCTTGTTGAGCTGCGGATATGCCTTATTGGAGCATATTTCTGGTTACAGGAGGTTTACTTTATGGAGCTTGTTACCGTATCAATCAGATTTATTTACAGGGAATTTCAGAGATGTTGGTCTTTTACCATAGCTTGTTACCAGATCGGTATATTTGACTTTCCTGGAAACAGTCCTATCAGAACCCACTCTGATATAGTCTGGCTCAGTTTCATAATGCAAACAAATAGAATTATTGTAACACTACATTTATTGTGACTGTCAGATGCAGCATGAAAATGGTTTATATGGGAATGTACAGTATAAAAAAAAAAGAAATAAGGAATAAATAATATACAACAATACACCCCTATCATATTAGTTAACATTTGAATGTACTTAATGTGTCAGTTAGATTTAAATGTTTATTTGTAAGGAATACATTATAATGTGGGAAATAAGCTGTAAGGCTGTTTTCTGATAATTGTTGTTGATAGTCAAATTTGGTTTGATCTGGCTGAAGTATTACTATGGGTCATTGTATGTATATTCAAACCTTGAAACTGAAAGCTAGGCAGTGTGAATAGGACATTCCACTGTACTTGAGCAATTCAGAACAATGTCAGTGGCCAGTGTCATCACAACAAAGCATATATCAGCTGTGTGCTGTTAGCATATGACCTGCTGGACTGCTCAGGACAGTTTTTTACTTTTCTTTTGGCAAAATGGTCCACCAAACTGCCCAACAGAAAATGTTGTGCTTAAGTGATTTTTGTTTGTTTCCTACATGTTATTTTAATATAGCTTAAAACATCTTAATATCACATATTTTCTGCTTTAAAATACTATGGTTATACCATATTCTATATAAATCAAAATATAACAGATCTGATTTTGATTCCAATTATCTTATGTTATTGTAAGTCAAATTAATTGAAATGTGATATACTGCATGTCCAGCTCTTGCAACACATTGAGCCTGGACTGTAATACAGTATGATCTGACCTGTTGTGAAGTTATCAGAAGGGTTGATCCTGCTGATGAAAGCTGTCTCTGACAAATTCATTTCTGCTGCTATCTTCTGGTACAACTCTTCAGACAGCTCCTGTTATAATAGCATAATGTAGGCCACTATATAATTACAGGGGCTAATGATACCAAATTTAATGTTACAGATGGTCATTGTTTAATAGGCTATCTGTATTTAAAAATTGAATGTTAAATTGGCCTAATTAGACATATAAACTATTACCTTATATAAAACATTAATAATTTAACATTATACTTTTTATTAAAACGTAATACGTGTATTTAAAAATACTCACTAGGCTATACACTACACTATGAAATTTAGTTTTAATTATTCTTAGAAGAATATAAATACTCACATGCATAAGTGGACAAACTGCTGCAGGATTTCCTTTAAATGGTACATTTGTGAAAGCATCCACTGTAAAAACTGGAATCTCCATCGTGTACAATGCAGTGAAATGTTTTCAGTACTTAATATTAACTAATATTGTGTGGCTTACTTTAATTCGCACTGCTGAGGTGTAGGCTAGTCTGACTCACTATGGGCTCACATCGGCCTTTGCCCTTTCCTCATTCATAGGCCTACGTTATTTTGCACTGCGTCTGCGTGATATATATCCTCCTTCCTATCGCACCCAATAATGTAAATCATACTTTCTTCGGTTTTTGCAAGTTAGTTTACACGCTGGCGTGTAAGTAGACTTGAGATAGTTTGCTTTGATAAGCAGGCCTTACGTTTTTATATAATATGTTTAGATTGTTTCAGGAACTCTCGTTATTTCTTCTCGCGACATTGTACCGTACTGTACCTGTCTGAGCGCAGTTGTGTCATCTGAGGCTCGACCCAGGAGTTCTGGACAAGAAGTGTGTGGATTTCGTTTTTTTCTTAATACATTTCGGACACTGCTTTGTTGCTGTCATACATTGTTATTGCTATCTGCAACATTGTAATATAATGGCGATCTAATTGTTTGGCCTTTATATCGATGTTGCACGCGTAGCACAACCCCGCGTTAGCAAGTTAGCCAGATAACTTAGCTAATACGGTATGCCAAATGTTTGCTACAACTACGGTACAGTTATACAATCGTCTAACATTCGTAACCGGAATTGTACCGGAATTATAACAAAAAAACAAAGCACACAACGGATTAGGAGTAGACATTTATTTGGTTTATTTATTTTTTATAAGTCGCTCAGTGAAATACTACGGTACGGAATAGCAATGCTATTGTTGGCTAGCTAACGTTCACGGTAGCTAGTTCATGTTGTGACAGTTTCCATGAACTCCGTTGCTCGGTAAGAAATTGACAGTTTCAGTAAACAACCGTTTCAATAGCTATTTTACTATTCAGTTTTGGAAGTTGAACCAAGTACTTTTTTTATACCACCAGGGATATCCAGGGACGGCGATTCTGAATGTTATCCGACTAATTTTTGAGCTAATGGCATTTTGATAGCTAACAGATATCCTCATGCCATAGATGCGTTGACGCTATACTGTGCGGTTACAGTACGGTACCGGTACTGTAGATTATTTATTTTGTGTTGTGTTCTCTATGGCAGAGATAATGTCTGTAAATGACGAAGGTTATGTGGTCAGGATCAGAGGGCTGCCATGGTCTTGTACACAGGAAGAGGTGGCCAGCTTCTTTTCTGGTCAGAATACACACATGCAGAAAGAAGACTCACAAGTACCTTAAATACCATGACAATGCACTGGTGCTCATTCATTTGTAATCATTGGATGCATTGTTGCTTTGGTTGGTCGAACAAAATCCACCCATTACAGTGCACTGTATAGCTGCATTAAACCTGGCTATTATTCGTTATAAAAGTTACATTTATCTTTATAAAAGTTGATAATAACATCCTTACCTTCTTCTGTAGGCTACATTACTACACTGTCCAAAAAATTATAATTTGTAATATAATGCCAAGAAAATGACTGTACACATTTATCTGTTTTAACTAACACATCACTATTTGTTTTAGTGTATTTTCAAATTACATTTAGAAGTGTAGTTTCAAGTTAGTGTTCTGTTTAGTTTAATTTACACACAACTTTTAACAGTTTTGACTAAACAACAGACACTTTTCTTTAGTGTGTATTTTCTAATTACATTTAGAAGTGTAGTTTCAAGTTTGTGTTTTGTTTTCTTGTTTGTTATTGACCTAACCCAATTTTATATTGGGTGTGTTATGCAGACTGTAACATCGTGGGCAAGGTAAATGGAGTGTGCTTTACCTTCTCTAAAGAAGGCCGTCCAAGTGGAGAGGCCTTTGTTGAGTTAAAAACAGCAGAGGACTTCAAGAATGCTATTTCTAAGGACCGTAAATACATGGGGCACAGATACATAGAAGGTACATAGAACATGTTTAGAGTTAATTATAATGAATTACATAAATCTCTTTATTACAAAAGTTTTTGCTTTTATTATATTAGAGAAAATGTGTTTTAATGCAAATGTGTGGACTTAGTATTTGAGTGTATTTTGTATTTCCCCAGGATGTTAAACGTGTGTGTTTGTTTATTTATTTATTATTTGTGTACATAATATACGTTATGCATTGTATCTATATTGCCACCAATATATTTTGCACCTGCATTCATGTTTTTACTTATTTAAATGATATTATTGTTCAGGATTACTTGCTCTTTGTCTTGTTTATAAGATATGCTGTCAGATATACAGTCTCTTCTTTTGTTTCTCACCAGTGTATACAATGATTATGTGACAATTAAAAGATTTTGTACTTTGTGTTATAATTAGTTTTCAAGTCCAACCTAAGTGAGATGGACTGGGTGTTGAAACGCAGCGGTCCTGCTGACTATGATGGTTGCACTGGATGCATGCTGAGACTCAGAGGTCTGCCTTTTGGCTGCAGCAAGGAGGAAATAGTGCAGTTCTTCTCAGGTACATGCACAAAGTAATACGTACACAGTACACACTTGCACACTTGTACAGGCATGTAACCACACTGTGTTCCTTGTTCCCGGTTATTTTACTAGTTAATGACTACTGTACATAAGAGAACAAGTACAGTAGCAATTACACTAAACAGTCATTTCTGTCAGCAAACCTACTGACTTTAGATAACATTGTTGTTTTGTCAATCTTCATTTGTTCTAAATGACTGGAATTATGACACACTTGTTTTCTTTAAGCATGTAATTTGTTCATTATACCTCCACATGTTTTTGTGGCTAATATAGTTCTGAGTTTATGTTATCATGTTTACAAGTCTTTGCCATGTTATATTGTCATGTTTTTTGACTACTTAAGTATTACTTTTTAAAGCTTTATTTGCATGGTTGTATCAATGGGAAGGGGTGTTGGGATGTCTGGTTGTTGCGGGGAAGTGGTCCCAAGACATCAGTGTGGGGTCAGTGGGTGTCTTTCCTCTCAGTCTATTAATCTGAGAGACCCAGGGAGCAGCACCATCAAAATGAATAAAAAGCCATTCAGAATAATACAAATACAAAATAAATAACCTGGATGATCTTTACCTAGGGTATGTAACTTGTGTGGAACTAAAATTGTATTTCCATACAATTATGGATATTGCAGATTTTACTAGTATAATTTCACATATTGATGACTCTCATATCACCTTACCTCCCTGGGTGAAAGTACTCCAGTTCAAATAGGCTACACTATTCTTGAATAAAATGCTTTGCCTTTTGTGTAGTTAATATTACCATGACAAAACAGGAAGTGTCCTATTCAGTCAAATTCTATGGTTGCAACTGACTCCATGCTAGTGTCGTTCTGTTGGGCACTTCCCCTGTTGACGCTTCACAAGATGTCCCCTGTCACTGCATTCCTCTGAGATTCCCCATTGAATCCAGCTTCATGAAACCTCTCTTTTATCAGCTATACAGTTATGTTGCTTCGTAAGCTACAGTGAAGCAGCAGGTGTTGTTCTATCTACATATACCTACCTACTGTACCTATGTATTTATGTGTGCTTGGGTTAAAGGGTTGAGAATCGTGCCAAATGGGATTACTCTGCCAGTGGACTACCAGGGGAGGAGCACAGGGGAAGCCTTCGTGCAGTTTGCCTCAAAGGAGATAGCAGAAAAGGCTCTGGGGAAACACAAGGAAAGAATAGGGCACAGGTGGGACAGACGGGAAAGGGCCGGGATGGGTGGGCTGGGCTTGGCTTCTAATGTAGCAATTACTGGGTGGGCCATCGGTCAATTATTGGTAGCATGACATGTACGTATGATTAAATGATACATTGAATGATAAAGGTGGATGGGATGGTTTACATTAATCATGATGAATCTATTAATGGCTTGTATTGATATGTACTTTATTGCTATTGGGATGGGTTAATTCAAGTTATTGTGATTATGTTGAATATTGGGGATGAGGGGTTACATAGCTCATGGTGTCACTATTCTGTCAGATAATTCAATACTGGGCTCTCTAGTGGGGTTCTAACTGCATATGGGTAGATAGGACAGATGTGCAGCTAGTTTGGGCATCTACAGCACAGTGGCACACCAGCACATCATTTAGTTGAGAACAAGCGGCTAAAGTAGAATTAAAGGAGCAGTTAGTCAAAGCAGTTTCTATTTTAGAAATGATGCTGAACTCCATTTAAATATGAAGCCATGATTTCTTTCAGCAGACAAGAGGTGTCAAGCTTATAAGAATTAATTGGGGGTAAAATAACCCGCCCTACAGCCCCATGTCCTGAGCCATTGATGGTGTGTGTGGTAAGGCTGCAGTTTAATATAGAGCTTGCACATCAGCCAATGCTCACTGATGCAATGTTACAGTACCGTATAAGATAATTATGACAGACTAGGTTTGTCATGCTATGCTGTGATTATGCGCTCATCATCAATGGCTCTTATTTTTCAAGTCATTGGGTGTTAATCCCAATAGGGTGTTAAGGTAAACTAGCTCTGTGTAAGGTCATGTAGTCTTGTCTTTTTGTGACCTACGTGTGTGTGTGTGTCTAGAAGCACCTGAGACATTTCACATCCCCTAAGCCTTCCTTCTGCACCTCTTCTTCACCCACCCGGCTTCTCCGACTCCAGGTACATAGAGATTTTTAAGAGCAGTCGTAATGAGATAAGAGCATACTATGAGCTGCCCCGGCGTGGGATGGGGGGCCAGAGACCAAGGCCCTACGACAGACCTGTGATGGGCGGGCCCAGGGGAGGCTTCTTTGGCCCTGGGGCTGGCCGTGGAGGAGGTCTGCTGGAGCCCATGAGGAGCGGGGGAGGCTACGGAGGTGGAGGTGGAGGTGGAGGAGGAGGAGGAGGAGGAGGAGGAGGAGGAGGAGGAGGAGGTGGTGGTGGTGGTGGTGGTGGTGAGTACTGTTCAGCACCTCTGGGAACAAGCCAGGCCTGGCATCCCAGAATATCCTTGGGTGCTCAGTATTATGTGTCCTGTGTAAAAACATGTATTCTTTAATATCATCCCCCTGGTCGTCCTGTCTTGTGTTTTAGCTCTGTGCTGTCCTCCTCTGTATCTAGGTTATGGTGGCTTTGACAACTACAACGGCTTCAACAATTATTGTTTTGGCAATGGCATGTTTGATGAGCGAGAGAGGGGAGGAAGAGGTCAGATACTGATCACTTTATTTGCCATATATAGACCATATTTACCATGATATAAGGAAACTCTGTGTGTGCTGTCAACTGTTACTGGCTATGTTTTGACCAGCATTGACGCAATACCTGTATGTATGTATGTATATAATACCAAAGTGCTAAAAACGTACTAGAATCATATTGTAGATGATAGAACCTGCTCAGTGAGTGTGTACAGTATGCTGGAGTGATGCTGTGTGTGTTTGTACTGTAGGAATGGGAGGCCATGGCTACAGTGTGTCAAGTGATGCTGGTTCAGGCATCCACAGCGGACATTTTGTCCACATGAGGGGTCTTCCTTTCCGCGCCACTGAGGGAGACATTGCTAAAGTAAGAATACTAGACCAGGTTTATTACTGGATGTTCTCTGCAGCTTTTGTTATTGCATTAACACTAAAGCTGATGAACCCATGAAGGTGTGGTTTGTTAACATTACGTTTTATTTCCAGCTTTGAAATTCATTGAAGGGTTAAACCATTAAAGTAATATGAATATGTAAATGGTAATACTTTTTATGTGCTGCTTCAGTTCTTCTCCCCACTGAATCCAATGAGGGTCCACATTGACGTGGCTCCAAATGGCAAATCTACTGGTGAGGCAGATGTGGAGTTCCGCTCCCATGAAGATGCCGTGTCGGCCATGGCCAAGGACAAAAACCACATGCGTATGTTTCCAATCTTGCTTCAGGCGGTTTGCTTTTATTTGCTGACCTGATCTATTTGATCGATTGACATCTTCTCAACAGAGCACCGCTATATTGAGCTGTTTCTAAACTCAACTTCCAGTGGAGCAGCAGAAATGAGTGAGTTATAATTTATTATCTTTATTCAGGTTATTGTCAAATTATAGTTATTATTCATTTACTGTCTGTTGCTGTTTCAACAGCACAAATGATCATTTACACAGTAATGCCATGCTCATTCCTAAATGCATAGCTGTCAGCAATATGTGTTAGATGCTTTTGCAGTTGCAAAATAAATCAGGGTTTTTATGATCTTGCGACCATAACGTATAATGTAAGGGCCCGATCACACCAAGACGCGTCGCTAGCAAAACCATTGTTTCCTATGGTACAGTGGAACTGGCATGCACTTTTCTATCGCAACGTGCTTTGTGTTCTTTTAGCGTTTTTTAGACGCGCATAAAAGTTGAAATATTCTCAACTTTTCAGCGCAAGGCGCGGAGTCACGCTGTTCCTCAATATGACAGTTGGCCCAGGCAGCGCATCTGTGTGATTGGGCGTTTATCAACATGCTACGCGTCTCTGTGTGATCGGGGCCTAAAGTGTCTGCATTTAGTCTTAAAATGCTCTGAAAGCAGGTCCATGTGTTTAATTCCTTCTAGGTCGTGGCAGTGGCGGTTACTATGGTAACTCTGGAGGGGGCAGTTCAAGGAGCAGTGGACTACGAGGTGCATTCTGATCACCCCATTCTTCTAACCCATCTTCATGTTTGTCACACTTCTTATAGCTTAATTTATGTGTCATGCATTCCAGAGCACAACTGCTGGTCTAGACTCACTTATTGTGCGGGAATTCATTTAATTTTTTTAAATTTATTCATATTTTTAGATTTGGCAGACAAGTCCTAACATGTACAAAAATATAATTATATCACCCAGTCTCAAAACTGGGCAATATCATTATTATACCATGTAACAATATACATTTGTCCACATGCCATTGTGCTACTGTATACCATACGTGTCATGTTTTACTTGGATTGTGAAGCAGGGTGTATTTTATAGTTATTCACTGGATTATGCAAGAATTGGTATTAACTTATTATTTTGCCCACCAATATTTGAGACAACTTTTTTTTCCCCCAGCTCTATAATATAACTATTAAGAAGACGTATGTCCTGATGTCTTGACTATTGATTTAGATATTAGGAATTCACTTACTTCTTTAAATAAAACTGCATTTTAAATTGTGTATCTTTGTCAAAATGGCACATTTCATTTACATTATATATTAAAAAAAGAAATCCAACACCTGTTTAATTGGTATACAATTATAGGGCACAATTAATTCTAAGTTGTTTAATAGTTTTGAAGATTTTATGTTTGCAGACAAGTCAGTTATGATTGAAATGTTTGGATACACTTTATCCCAGTTGTCTGATTCTGACAAATTTTATTTTACTCCATATTTAGTGTTATTTTTAAAATGAACTTTGAAACTAACAAAGGCTGGTAAGTTAGTGATTTGACTATATTATAAGTGACTAGATGATCTTGCTGCATTGGAAAGCTTTAAAAATGTGAGCCGGTGTGTTTTTTTTAATATATATATATATATGAATGTTTTCACATGTTCAATACAAATAAAGCAAGATTAATATTTTCCACTCTTAAAGAGTGGAAATATTTTAAAAAAAAGTTTGAGCTGTGAAATGGTTTACGCAGCTGTTGTACATTTTGCCTAATAAATTTTGTATTTAATTGTGTTCTTGTGTTTGTCACCTATTTAGAATCAATTGACAATCATGCTGTCCCATGATTATAATCCAATGTTAAAATCAGTGTTGAGAGAGGGTAGGAGATATCTTAAAAGCAAAATGCTTACTCTGCCTTACCTATATTTTGTTACTAATAAAATAACCACTATTCAGGACTTTAGGAAAGTAGTATTCCTTTGGAACATTGTAAGCATTAACTTATAGTATTAATGCCCATATTATTGGATCCTTAAGAACATAACAGGTGGAAATATGTAAGACTTAATTTGTAATAGAACTTTGCCCAAGTGCTGTATAAATAGTAGCCTACCTCTTAAAATTACCCAGGAATATCACATGTAATACAAGCAAAAGCAATGATTTACTTATAGGGGGCTGTTCAATTATCCAAATAACATTTTACCGACACTTTCAAGTAAGTCATAGCCCCTTTCAAAATGTTTGCCAGCTTTGGTTGCACTGAAACCCAGAACACCAAAGTCTTGACTCGTTTTATTTATGAAGTGTACCTTGCAACATCCACCTGAAAATAGAAACAAAACTAGAAGATACCTGAATTTGGTAATATAACATCATGCTTGCGCCTTGGCCAGAGAACTTAATGGTTCCTTTTATCTAAACAGGAAAAATCTTCAATGTATTTATTTAAATTAATAAATTTCTGCACAGAATACAAAATCATGCCTTTCACATAATTGTTACACAACCATTCACCTTCTGATAAAGTGTTTCTTTAAAGGAATACATACTGTAAATGTATTGTAAACACTATACCAGAGTAGAAAACCATAATTTACAGTGGTAGCCATTATACATAAAAATAGCTATAGTGTAACACGACAATATTCCTTGTGCTTGATAGCAAAACATGTACAATGTTGATGTGTGTGTACAAATGTAGAATGAATAGGACTAGGGCAGCAATAATATGTAAGATCCCTTATAAGCTAAAGAAAAACCACTGGTCTCTGAATTTTGTACAACCACTTGGAACTTGAAATGTACATAATGTGCATAACATTTTTTTTGTTAAACGTTAATACTCAAAACACCAAGGTGTAGCTTTACAAATAATGGTGAAGCAGAAAACAGCCTCTTCGGTGAGCTGTTGCTCATTTAACAATTACAAAACAAATTTTAAAAAAGTTAATATTTACCAGGGGAAAAAAGTGATCAAAAGCAGCTTTAAAAACAAACATCCACTGAGAAGATAAGAGGTTAGATTTTGACCAGGCAAAGATTTAAAGCAATCCAGAGCTGTTTAGCTTTTTTTTTGCTTCATATATATACTGATTTTGTGCCATGGTCTATAAAATAAAATAATAAAATAAAAAAACGAGGACAAATATATAAGTACATGCTACAGTACTACAGTAAGTGCATAAGTGCCAAATGCTGCTGTCAGTATAAAATATTCCTGGACTATATCTTGGAAAACACAGTTGCTCTATTTGGCACAAATAAGTAAACTTTAGGCTACTGTAGTTAGACACAAATTACTTTGTAACATTTCACAAGTTGCAATGATTTCATCCTAAATATGTCTGAACAAGAAGAACAAGAAAAGCAGAAAAGTATATTGTGATTTTGATAAAGGATTTTGCACATTTGTGCAATACTGATTGATTTTCTTGAAATGGCAAGTTAGGCTCAGCATGGCAACAACAGAATGAAGTCTTGCTAGCAAAACAAAGGGGATGATTGTTCCTGGGATATTTCTGGGAACCGTTAGTGCCACTCAAACACTTTATTGCACTATTGCATGTTTTGCAATACATTTGTGAATAATGCGCCTGTCTACTTGCTGGATCATCTACATACTGTGACACGGGTATGTACTACATCTGATATTACTGCTCCTGTCTTGTGTAAACCCCAAAACAGACATGACTGTTGTTTAAATACATTAGTGTAATTTCTGGTATAATGTAAATAATCAACTCAACAATAATAATCCATTATTATTATTATTATTATTCATAACTACTAACAACCAATCAAATCAGGTACACCACATCCAGTGATTCATATTTACAGAGGCAGAAAATACTGAATGCCTACCATGCCATCTTGCCCCACCCATCTTTTCAGAACGGTTCTTAAAAGGGATGGGGGTTCTATGTTTTCTGAGAGGTTACAAGACATGTTTGGGGAGTTGCGATGCAATATTCAGATTTTGCATACAGTTCTTTTTATATATTCTTCACCCATGTAGCTGTTTTACGCTATAAAAAAAGATGACCTGCTGTACAAAACATTTGATGTCATAAATTATGTAGAGGTAACTTTCTTCATGTACATGGTCTATTTGTAGCAGCAAACAATGTGGATGTTTGGTGGATGTTACAAGGGCTTATAATAGTGCTAATGATGTTATAAATTGGAACCCCAATTGGTCGGAGTGTCCTCACGTGGGATTGGATGAGCAGCGTTGAAGGAGAAGGGCGTGGCAGGTGTCACAAACTCTGACTGGCTTAGGAGAAGCAGGAAGCGGAAGCTCATTGTCAGAGCAGCTGTTACAGAATATCTCACCACAGTTCCTACAGTGATGCTGAGAGAGAGAGAGAGAGAGAGAGAGAGAAAGAGAGAGAGAGAATTTTTAAAGCCCATTTATTACAACAATCATCGACAATACACATTATCACAAAAAACAAAATGAGAGAGAGAGAGAACATATGTCTAAAGTCTACCTGTCTGAAGTCCAGAATGTTAATCTATTGGTCACATTCATTGTTGTCATTAGTATGTCATCATTGTAGACCAACCTTTCGTCTGGAAATGGAGAACTCTTTCTCACACAGTTTGCAGTGGCTGGCTTCCTTGTCCTTCAGCCAAACCTGACCTCCCTGAAATAAGCACATTTTTTCCATTGTTCCACTAAACCTTGAATTTTACATGATAAAAACCAACAACAATAAACATTATAGGCTTATGTTAGGAGAGCCATGACCACACATACAGTATACAATATAAAACAGTTGCATTGTAATGGTGAGATCTTAGTGGGTCTTACCTGAAGAGTCTTGTTGGCTTCTTTGATGTCTTCAATCTTCATTTTGGATCTGAACAAAATAAATACGGACACATGCTGTAAGTAACTAAAAACATTTGATGCAATCATTAAGAGCAGCATTATTTATACTTATTTTAGAAAATAACTTGATTAGTTACTAAACCTCAAAGAGCAAACCTCTAATGCTTTTAATAATGATGCAGCTCTACTAAGGATAATGTGTTAGTACGTCTTTTCATTTAGAGGAAATTATAGAAATGAATGTGAAAACAAAATATCACATCATTAGTTTGACAACAGATCTTGGTAGTGCCACTCAGACCTTTGAACACCACTGTACGTATAATACAAATGCACAGAGTGCAGAATGGATATAAAGAAGCTATATTTACTCGCTCAATTTTGAGCCTAGTTCCTCAAGAGCTTGTTCCTGGTCTTCGCAAACGGTCTTCAGTTGAATGTTTTCATCGTGGAGACGGTGGAACTCCTGGACAACAACCCCCCCCACCCCACATACACAGCAATCATACAATAGCCTTGTATAAACACGCAACATCTCGATCAAATGCATGACACTCCTACCTTCTTCAGTCCATTGATCTGGAGGGCCTCTGTGCTTAGCTGTGACACAGTCGCTCTCTCTCTTTCTAGATCGTTTTGTAATGTCTGGCGCCACTCCTTCTCAATCTTCAAGTCTGTCTCCAGCTGGTGACTACAGGACAGACAAAGGCCATTGTGGTAGAATACACCATCCATACATCAATTATGAAATATTAAAATGGTTACAAAAGTGAAGGGCCTTTATTATACTGTATATTTAGCATTTTTACTTACAGTTGTTTTTCTTTGTGCTCGATCTGCCGCTGCAGGCTGTCTGCCTTGTTGGCGAAATCCGTCTTGAAGCGTCTGACTCCCTCTTCAGCTGAGGTGCGGTGCTGCTCTGCCTCCTGTAATCTGCACCATTATAACCAGGGACAAACTCAGGACCATGGAGAGAAGACATGGGGAGCGGGGGTGGGGATAGGAGGAGGATGGATGGAAATGAAAAGAGGCTTGATAGCAAGCAAATGACTTAGGGTTTAGATGGACATAAGGAGCTGGCAGGAGGAATGTGGATGTAATCCCCAGCAGTAGAACCACAGTACATACAGTAGAAGTAGAGGGGCTGTGTCATGTACAACCGAAACAGAGGGAGGGATAAAGGAACAGTAGGAATAATAGAGGGGTAAAGGGTGATGGGTGATGTCTGCTGAAACGACAGATCTGAAGCAGCCAGGTAAAAGATGAGATGCAAGGACGGCAGGAACAGGAAAGGAGAGCAGGCCAGCTAATAGCAACAGTGACCTTCAGCATCTCAAAAAGGTAAAGCTCCCTGCTGATAATGGACACTGAAATCAGAAGTAAAAAGGCTTGTAGCTTACTAGGGAAACAGCATGCAGCAAAGTCCAGATATCTTATTACCACATAAATACTCCTTCCATGTTAACAATAATAATGATAATAATAATAAATATGGTATTTATAGGCACCTTTCAATAAACACAATTAAAACTATACACAGTAGGGGTGTAAGAAAATATCGATACACCTTAGTATCGCAATATTTCGATTCGCGATACTGTATGGATTTTCTATATCAGGGTATCTATACATTTTTTAAAATAGCATTTATTTTAAAGGAGAATTGCAGTCATCGTATTGCCGTTTTTAAAGCATTCCTGATCTCTAAAACATCACTAGGTTTGTTTTCTTCCTTAGAAATATGTCAATAAATGTTTTAAATCATTGTTTCTAACTGCCGCTTGTCGGTTTCATTCGGTATCATTGGGCGTGTCATGTTGAATTAACATACATAAGTGTTTGTTATTTTTTGCAGCGGTGCCACACCGTAGCATTGTTTTGACAGTTTTCCATTCATTTGAAATAGCAATATATCGCATCGTGGCCATTGTATCGTGATAAGAATCGTATCGCCAGATTCTTGCCAATACACTGCCCTAATACACAGTAGCAATGGTTTATTTGTTAGAGCTTATTTAATTTACAGCACAAGCTAATCAACAGAGAATAAAAAAGATATACAGTAAATGGACCACAATCTTTTCCTACCATACCACAATGTCAAATACATGAAAACCTGTGCAAATGACTGAAACCACAAAAGCACTTTCAAAAACATCTAGCTTTATTTGACAGGTTGGTCAAATACAGTAGTTGTACTGTATGTAGTGGTTAAGATGTAAGGTATAAGTATACTGTATACTATAAATTGGCATATGTAATATAAATATAACCGACAGGTCAAAGGTTACGGTAAGTGTAATGTAGAGTTAGAATAGGTAGAATGACTATTGCCTGAGCTACAGTATCACAAAAACCTAGAAAAATGTGTCAATACATAAAACAACATATGCAGACTGTGAATGTATTAAACTGAATGTACTATACAACCACAGTTAATAGCGCTGGATTGGGCTGGCTGTCTGTTCAAACATCACAGATCACACACACACACACACACACACACCACATCCTACATCGCTGCTCCCCTGCCAGCCCAATGAGCGGTTTAAATTAGCACAAGTAGTCCTCCTACATCCATGGTTCATAAAATTGGGAAAGGGGACCCTGAGAGGCTTTGAGACGCTTTTAAGGTTAATAACTTCTTCTATATATAATATCTTTAAGCAAATGTGCATACATTTATCTATTTTAAAAGATATTATCTAGAACAGTGTTTACATGTGCACCTACACAGTCCCACAAGGCTGTCTGTCCTATAGACACATTACCTCCACCCCTCCACAAAGGCAATACAATGCTGTATATAACATGTAAATAACTGCTAACAAAACATCACAAATGCCAACAGGGTTTCCTAGCTAACATGACTTCTTAAAAAGAACAGAAAAATATATTTTAAATTGATGGATCAATATAAATTAATGCTTCAGTAGTTTTAACGTTTTATGTAAGCAGTGCTTACTAAGCACGTCCTACACATTCTAACTCTGTAAAAATAAGAACACAACTAAATAAATAAATACATGACTAGAACATGGTCCTCTCTACTAGTATCACATCTCATAAACGTGCCTGCACATGAGTTTACTGTGATTACATTATCTGCTTTGAGCAGAATTGATGTGGACCATTCACATGTGTGACTTTGCCTCAAGAAGTTAGTGAATAAAGAAAGCATCATAGTAAGAATTTACTCTGATTCTCATTAAATCATTTCGGTAGTGATAAGTTAACTGAATATGCCTCAATTAGAATAACATTGATAACTTTTTCTCCAGTAAAGTAGCCATTTGACTATATGAACATAATCAAGTTGTGTAAAAACAAAAGAAACAGAAAGATCTTAAATTGTATTTGTTGAGTGAATGTGTTGTGTGTGCAGCCACTGTTCGAGTCTTGTTCATTCTTAGAAGGAGATGTCCTTCACTAGTTTGTACTGGTGTTCTGTGTCTGTGCTGGCACACTTAACAAATGACATAGCTAGTGTTCTGGTCTGACTCAGTAGGTCTTTATCACTGTAGACACACAGGCGAATGCATACGCACACACGCACACACGCACGCACGGAGAGAAAGGGTTGGAAAATAAGAATGAAAAGTAGTAAAGGTAGAAAGAATTGGGATGGACAGATGGAAATAATGGTTGAATGAAAGAGAAAACAAGGAAGAAGGGAAGGAAGGAAGAAAGGATGTCAATATATCAGTGTTCTACGTGATCCGTTACACCAAGAGTAACACGTTGTCATGTTTACATCAGACAGGATTGAGCATCATGCACTAATCACACTGATGCTGTCTGCATGGCAACATATTGAACTTACAGAATTAGAGATACAATATACATATTCATTTTGAGACGAGGAGAAAAATCTGTATAATGGTAACAGACTAAATGTACCCACAGGACACGTGGCCCGAATATAAAATGAGTGAGACCTATTAGCTCTACACGGAAAATCGTATTTCTATGTATGTAAATATATTATGCTTATCATTGTTATCATGTATCATTTTGAATTATTTTACACAAACAAACAATATAATCCCAGTGAATCTCAACATACTAAACCAGTAAAGAGTAGACTACAGTTTCATAATACCTTAAAGCTACTGCAGTAAATACAGTGCTAAAAAGCAAAGGACAGTTCAAATAAAAGGTGCTATGCGCCTATAAGTCACCTACGAAAAGCTTTAGAAACACTAAAAACATTCAACAACCAATCACAAACAGGATGGAATAACTCCAAACCAATGGGAGGGAAGGGGAAGGAATGAACCATGGGACATGATGGCGGTCACATTGCACCAACCATGGCAATAAAATAGCAGAACATGCTGGAAGATAATTACAGTAACCCTTTGAAAGTGAGCCAAACTATTTTTGCCATCTGATAACATTTTTTTTTAAAGTAATTAAACAAACAGATAATCTGACCAAATACTTGTATAACTTATAATAGTCATGTTTCCTTTGCCAAAATACTTTTTAGTATTTGTTTAATGTCCCAACATTTTAATGTAGGGTTCTTCAAAAAAAAAACACACTATGAAAAGGCTCCTCTTGTGTCTTACCTCTGTTCCAATTGTTTCATTGTGGCAGTGATCTGATTGGTCTTCTCCTCCAGGCGGCTGATCATATCATTCTTTTGCTTCATCCCGTCATCAGATGACTTGGAAATAATCATCGTTATCGTCAAAATCATTTATATTTTCATGAATGTACATTTTTGTCTGTCTGTCTGTCTGTCTGTGTCTGTGTGTGTGTGCGTGTGCGTGTGCGTGTGCGTGTGCATACCTGCATTTTTTGGTACATCTCTACATTGATGGCCTTGACCTCATCCAGCTGTTGCCTCAGTCCAATCAAAGTGTCCTGTTTACCACATAGTAAGTAGTATGAATAAATAGAATGGGTACCTCCATTGTGTCATCCGTTGTTTCTGCAGTGGCTTCACATGTGTATGTGTTATTAAAGGGCCCATAATGGACCCATTGTCAAGTCTGTCTACTTTAAAAACAACACAGTTCCAAAACTTTCAACGTACAGACATGACTGTTATAACATAAGTGACTTGAGTTATAAAGCTCAAGGGAGCATTTTCACCTGCTTTTCATGGATGTCTTTTTCTAGAAGTTTCATGGCCAGCTCCATTTCCTGTTTCATCGACACCTGGACCACTAATTCATTCTCCACATCCTTAAAAAGTTTTTAAAATTTTAAATAAAACCACACTTAATTCACACAAGCACTGTCACAAGCGTGCGTGCGCACACACACACACACACACACACAGTAGAAACCTGACCTGTCTAAGCTGACATTCCTCTTTCAGTTGTCTTCGGGCTTCATTGTACATCTCATCCAGACCCTGGCGAGACTGTTTATAGGTGTCTCTCTCCAGTGACACGTCACCCTGTGTTAGCTGCCCAAAGTAAAGCAAAAAGAACCATCTTTATAAATGGCACAAATGTGGCAGCAATTATCGTTTTGCTGTAGCAAGCATGAGACAAACTATCTTCACCTCTAAATGTTGTTGTGACTTTAAGAGAATAAGGCTGTTTTCACTCCTCAACTGTTGGTTTTCCTCTTGTAGTTTTATGATGTTATTCTTGGCTATAGCTAACTGTGCATAAGCAAACACACACAAAGTAATGTTGTTAAATAACCTTATTAACAATGTCACAGATGTTACGCAGCTTGTGGGAGTCATCAATCTAATGGAATTTATGTTATATGATTTTGGCACTAAATTGGCCAAGTCTATTGAAACTCAATGTATTGAGATAATTATTAAATAGACAGTTTGCTATCCCTTTGAAATAAAGATCAATTAACTAACAAAGAGAAAAAGCTACCATTAATTCGATATCACATCTAATCCATGAAGAATATTTTTAAAGTAAGAAAAATGTGTACAGTAAAAACAAGGTCAATTAATTCACGTGGTGGTTATAAAAATGTGTACACTATTTGCAATTAGTAGTTAAGTGTGTATTTTACCTCTTCTATGAGTTTAGAATTAGACTTCTCCAGTGAATCAACTCTGCCTTGCAACCCATGGACTGAAGAGCTATGAATAAAACATGATTAAACATATGCACATTGATTATCTCCAAATACATATAAAACAAACATATACAGAAATATAAAAGTAAGGAAGGAATAGAACATTCCAGCAGAGCCATGTAAAGAGAGAGCTGCGTCATCTCCGTTCACTCCAATGGACTGTTAATTCACAGCAACGTAGCCTCAAAATAGTTCCCGGAAGTTAGCCTAAACACTATTTTACATGTAAATCGGTGCATTTATTGACTACTAATTACCAAAAAATGTAGTTATATATCTGTACCTATATATTTAAATTGCACACCAAGCACTTCCTGGAACTATTTTGCCAGAGATTTAGCCTCTCCATGAACCATGTGACTGATTAAATGTCAAACTTCCGTTGGCGGACCTCTGTTATTTTCATGGCTCTGCATTCCAGTGTAGCTATTGAAATTATTATATTAGTAGCAGGGGTCATATAAGACAGCAGTTATCATGACCAGGCTAGGTCACCAAGGGAGACCAGAAAATGCCTTTTGGTTAGCCCACAGAGAATTCAAGTTTCCCCAAATAATTGATTTGATTTTTGTGGTGAAAATTATGACTAAATACATAACAGTTAAGACAAGTACATTTCCTGCCAAACACTGATGCCTTACTTGAGCTGTCGGTTCAGTTCTTCCACATAGTTTTTCTGATCCAGGATAGATGCTATCTGGCTGTTCCTGCGTGTATGGGGACCAGAAATGGAAAAGATAAAATGCAGATGACGTAACCATCACACCGGCAGGCCAAACTGAGGCTGCCTGGGTGTATTCTGACGTGACGGCAGTGTAATGCTGGTGGCACCTTTTGCAGGTTCCAACATGTTAATTGAACGGATCAGACGAGCAGTGCACAACAGTGTGTTTATATACACAGGGTAGCTAATCATTGACCAGAGTTTGGATCACTAACAGACAGCACAGAGAGAGGGCAGCACAGTGAAAACTAGTGGGATAATGCAGCTCTAATCATTGGGCCAAACACAAAAACATTGCCCTTAGCGCTGCCCATCTGGTTATGGTAAGCACGCGGAGAAACCTTGGATTAGACAGAAGAAGAAAAAATGATAGACCTCTCTTCACTCCTGTAGTCATCAATGTCGTTCTTCAAGTACATGGAGAAGTCAATTACCCCCACCTAAAAAGAACACACCAAAAACATGTTTGTGTAGCAAACATCGGCAGGGTTTTCACTCATTTTGCCATGCTGAGTAGACATTCATTAGCTTTGGTTGCTGCTGTGGGTACCTGGGTGTCTAGGTCCTCTCCTTTGACACAGAGGTTGGCGTCGATGACGTTTAGTCCTACCAGCAGACCTACGATCACAGATCCCTCCTCTTCCAGCATGACAGCTGCATTTTCATAGAAGTCACTGTAGAGCAGAACACACACACACGCACGCACGCGCACACACACACACACACACACACGTTCTGCATTTACCCTGTTGTCCCTGGTAAAGATGTGAAGTAGAAGTGAACAGAAATAAGTGGAATTTCCTAATATAGCCAGAAAAATCTGTACTTAATACTTACATGCTCCCTTTGCTAGATTATTGTGTATATTGTGGGTGTGTGTCTGTGTACCTGAGCAGATCTTTTCTGGTGAGGAGTAGTCGTAAGTAGTCTGCTAGACGCTTTTGCATGAGCGCCAAACGAAGCCATGCCCTCGCCCTGCCCAATGGTGTCCTGGGAGACACACACACACACACACACACACACACACACACACACAGTTCATTTGTGTCTCTCATTTTAGGCAGGGTTTGTCATTCTAGAACACTTGCTAACTTTGAGCTCAATACAAAACAAACTCCCTCAGAAACTCTGCCCGCACACTGAAACGCATTGCAAAGCCACTTCGTGTATATTCACATTTACAAAACAAGCATGCACATATTCTGTGCATGCAAACTTTTGAGGAAGTTTGTGTTGATTTGAAGGAGTCATGTTTTTTGCATGACCTGACATGTCCTACTCTAAATGTACTAATATTCACCAATACTTGTTTCAGGGTTTAAACATGTGTGCATTACATACATCTCACTCAGTGCCGTTTGCTTTTCTTAACATCGGCAAAACATATTTTAGGACCCGACTTGCATATCTGATTGATTCAGAATCAGTAAAGGAAACTTTTACAACTTTATTGTTCCTCTTTTTGTAGGATAATCATAGTGTTCCGCCTAGAGTAGTAGAGGTTGTTGTTGGGTTTCAGTGCACTAGCCTCTACTAGGAATACTGTACTTTATGTGCAAATTGCTAGAGAATTCTACAAGAACAAACAGAAATGATATATCCATGAATGAGACATATAGGCACCACAGCCAGACACAGGAATTAACACACAAAAGGTGAAGTGAAAATAAGTCATATAGGATACAGGTTCTTTCCCCTCTAGGTTAGGTCACTGCATCATGTTACTGTGTGTGTGTGTGTGTGTGTTTCCTTACTTAAGTCCAGGAAGGTCTCGTACTGAGGCTGAGATCTCTGCTGCATCAGGACATAGTTTCTCCACCAGCTCCAGTGGACCCCAGAGAGACTTATTAAACCCCAGGAAGGACTTCTTCACTGGTGTGACAAAACAAGAATGAGGGCTAATGATTAAATGAAGAAAGCAGGAAAAGACTAAAACAGGTGTAAATTAAGTACAAAATTAGAACTCGAATAATAATAAATATACTAATAATAAAGTAGTTATTACCGCAGGCACATAAATGATAGTTCTCCCACTTTCTAACCTAAAAAAAAACGTGGTTTATTGTTTGCAATGCACCAGCATTGAAAAGGTATATGTGTTTTATAAATACAGCGCATCAAAACTAAAACAAAGTGATTATAAATACTACATATGAACATTATTTCAAAATCTAAATAAATAATTTCATGTGTGAATACTCAGAGCCAATCTACAGAACCACAAAGCATGCAACTTTCTCTCACACGTGGCTCTCACCCCTCAGTCCATGTTTGAGGCAGTGCTCCATGACAACAAAGAATTGCTGAAGAGGGGGGTAGTCAGAGTCCAGGGTTCTTCCAAAGCTCAGAGCAGACTCGATCAGCCCTTTAATGCTGAGTTTAGCCATGTTCAACAGATTGGCCCGCTCCATGGCCATGGGGTCTCGTAAGGCTGCAGCACACACACACACGAACACACACACACACACACACAGTGTGCTCCATGTACAGTTAAGTACTTAACAATGGTTAGCTTGTAACAATGAGCTGACTCAAATGTTTCTCTCCAAAAGAATCAGAATACTGTATTATTCTGAAATATATTTAGTGTATGCTATGTACTGTACATTGTATATTGCTTATTTGCTTTATATTGTTTTACTGACCGTTACTACCTTCTAGACCAGACCTGGGCAAAGTCAGGCCGGCCCTTTGAGACATTCTACCTGGCCCGCCCAGTATATCAAACATTTTAAAAAATAATATTACAACATAATATGACTGCTGCATTTTAAAAATCATAGTTAAAGTTAACTGTTACGTTTGATTATGAAAATGATGTTATATATGCAAGTTAACAAAGTTAGCTATTTTGTGTTTTATTTTCAAATGTTTTAGCATGTTGGCTAAAAATGGAATGTGGCCTGCGAAGTTCTCTGACATTTTCAATGTGGTCCCTAAGTGAAAATAATTGCCCACCTGTTTTAGACCATGTTGCCTTTGTCTTAGGTGTAACTTTAATTAAAAATAATAACAATAGTGTAATAGCTACCAATAGTGTCATTATAAGATTTTCTTTTATAGTTTCCTATAATGCATAATTGTGTTTGTTTGCTTTTTAGCAATGTAAGACTTACCTAAGCTTTGTTTAATTAGTCAGTGGAATTGGTGAAATTGTTATTGTAACTCCATTATGAGTTCAGGGATGGAACTAAAATGCAACCATATTTTCTATGTTCTATTCTCTGTTCACATTGTTTGGTTTTTCTGTCTGGTTGATAGCGTGCTCACTTAGCACCAATTGACTGTTGGGCAAAAAGGTTTTCTCCTGGCAGTGTAGGAAATTAAAGGGAAAAAAATGGTTATCATAACTGCCAGTTAAGACTTAAAACAATTCAATTCAAAATGTGTTATAGAACACTACATATTGTATGATTGTATTAATTGTAATTTACATTAATTCATACGTAAGGAAATTATGAAAAAATTGGTTACCCAGTGCCACATAAGATCTTTACCATTACCTAATCAATGTTATCTCTGAAATTGGCAAAGGAAGAACAATACAACTTTAAATCAAAAGTAGAAATTCTATTTCAATTTCAATTTTCTATTTCAATTTCGTTTGGAAAAACAGTTCCAAATAAAATCACTAGAAAGAATGTGTGTGTAATTGAAAAATATAAACAAAACAGTTGTTAACACAACAGGGTCAATATCTGCAATGTTTGGGTCAAACACTAAGCACAAGAGCAATGTTTGGGTACAAAACAGAAGAGAGCATTAACGACAGGTGTCATTTCACTTACTGCATTTAGCAGTTTTCTCCCCAAGGCGATTTACAATCAGCTCTACAATTGTCAATAGATTGACAGGTAGGTTATACACCAGCAATTGTAAGCAACATTCTGTTATATTAATGACAGCATATAGATCAAGAAGACTATGCTACCTAATTAAGTGACAATAATGTTGTCCCATAAACAAAATCCCCCAAATTACAAAAACAGTTCGAATAAAATAATTAAAGGCAGAGGGAAGCAGCAGGCTATGGAATGATATAGTTATTGATCATTTTTAAATCCCTCCACCATACCACGCAACTATTTACCTTTGACAGTCCACTCTTCAGGCAGAGATGTCCTGTGGTCTGATACTTTGGGGAGGACATGAATGCTCCCAGAAAAAGTCTCGGATGCTTTCCTGGCCAGGGCAAAAATAGGAGCCTGCCACCGTCCGTCTCCTGCTCGCATAGTGCTGCTGCAACTGGCCTTTTCTCCCGCACTACACTTCTCCTCCTGTAGCCTTAAAATCCCAAACGTCTGGGTTTTTTCCTTGTGGCTCTCCCCTTCTGCTAAAGCCAAGTCGTGTTCTGCGGGCGATGCCATTTGGTTCTGATCTTACTAAATGCTAGTCGATACAGTAGCAAGGTGTGCGGTTCATACGGTCAGCTAATGCTAGCAAGCTAGCATTAATGCATCATTCACCCGGCGACTATCATAGCATAAAAAAATCTCCGGGATATCATCTGGCGATAGAATGACAGAGTGCCTTTCTGGACTGCAAAGCAATATGGTATATCTTCAATCGTCAATCTGCTTTGTTTTCAGTAGCGGTATCACTTCGCAGTCTTGTGAAAAAATTTATTTAAACCATTCATGATGCTATAGTAGATATTTGTTTACAACGATAACTTCACGCCGACACTACAGTACGTTAGGTTCGCTGCACCCTACAGATGGGCGGTGTCAAGCTCACAAGACTCACAAAAGCACTACGTAATGGTTTTCTTGTTGCAAAGGACGCAAGTGCTATGCTGCCATCTACTGTTTAAAGCGGAACGTGTAGCCAAAATACAGTATAATATTTTATCGAATGGGTTAATTAGTCTGGCAGCGTGGCAATACAATACAGGTGCATCTCAATGAATTGGAATATTGTGGAAAAGTTAAGTAATTTCAATAATTCAATTGACAAAGTGAAAAACATATATATCGTGGATTAATTACACACAAAGTGAAATAGTTCAAGCTTGTATTTGCTTAAACTCCTGATGATTACAGTTTACAGCTCATAAAGACCCCAAATTCAGTATCTCAAAAAATATGAATATTACATAAGACCAATGATAAAAGGAATTTTAATATAGACATTTCAGCCTTCTGAAAAGTGTGTTTGTGCAAAAACACTATGTACTTGGTTGGGGCTCCTTTTGCATGATTTACTGCATTTATCCGGCATGGCATGCAGTCGATCAGCCAGGGGGACTGCTGAGGTGTTATGAAAGCCCAGGTTGCTTCCATAGCAGCCTTCAGCTCGTCTGCATTGTTGGGTCTTGTTGGGTCTCTGACACAACTAACCCCAGAAATGTTCTATAGGGATCAGGTCAGGTGATGGTCTGCTGGCCAATCAAGCACAGTAATCCCATGGTCATTGAATCAGGTGGTACCTTTGGCAATGTGCAGGTGCCAAGTCCTGCTGGAAAATGAAATCAGCATCTCCATAAAGCTTGTCAGCAGAAGGAAACATTAAGTGCTCTAAAATGTCCTGGTAGATAGATGAGTTGACTCTGGACTTGATGAAACACAGTGGACCAATGCCAGAAGATGACATGGCTCCCCAAATCATGACTTCAAGCAACTTGGTTTCTGCCCCTCTCCACTCTTCCTCCAGACTCTGTGATCTTGTTTGCCAGATGAAATGCAACCTTTTACTTTATTCTAAAAAGACGACTTTGGACCGCTGACCAGTTATTTTTCTCCTTAGCCATATATTGCATCTGACGTTGCCTCTGGTTCAGGAGTGGCTTTCCACGAGGAATGCTACAGCTGTAGCCCATTTCCTTGATATGTCTGTGCGTGGTGGCTCTAGATGCACTGACTCCTGCCTCGTGCCTTGTGAACCTCCCACATTGCTTGAAGGCTCCGGGTATCCCGGTTGCTTGTGCACCTTTTCCTACCACTCGACTTTCTATGAATATACTTGGATACAGCCAGCTTCTATTTAGCAATGATCTTTTGAGTCTTTCCCTACTTGTGAAGGGTGTCGATGACTGTCTTCTGCACATCTGTCAAGTCAGCAGCCTTCTCCATGATTGTGAAGCCTACTGAGCTGGACTGAGATACCATTTACAGTCTACAATATTGCTCTATTTCACAATATTAAAATGTTCTGAGATACTGAATTTGGGGTTTTCATGAGCTGTAAACTGTAATCATCAAGATGAAAACTAATTCAGGCTGGTTTCACTTTGTGTGTAATTAATCCATGATATACTGTATATGAGTTTCACTTTTTTAACTAGTGAATTATTTAAATTACTTTTTTTCCCACAATTTTGTAATTTATTATTATGCACCTGTATTGTAGCCTGTCTGTATCCCTAGTTACATTTTTGTTCATCATATTGAGATGAAAATATAATAAATAATAAAGAATGAGAAGTAGGCTATTCAGAATGGCACATATGAATCTACTTTGACATTAGATAAGAGGCATACAGTAACTTAGGCCAAAATAAACATCTTGGGCCTACCTTGGTTGTAGGCCAACCGCTCCATGCTCTCACTGTGAGTGATGCCCCAACGGTGGAGACTCTGAGGGGAATACATGGCAAACAAAAAGCTTCTAATCTCAGGATAGAGGCCGATATTGTGGTCTTGGGCCTTGAAGTCCTGGGTTGAAACAGGTGTCTACAGCAGTGAAGAAGTAGCCTATAACAAACAGGATGAATTTTTAAAATGCGTACAGAGAGGTTTGCTAGCAGAGATTACAGCATTCTTATTTTTAGCCCAAGTCAAATCAATTATTTTAGTTATCTAAAATAGACTACTGCATAGGCTAATATGAGAACATTAAAATGGCTAAATGCTACTGTTATTATGTCTTATTGTGGTCACCCACATGGCAGTACGGTGTAGCCTAGCACAGCACTGGGTCTGCTGCTCTGCATAAGACACTCCTTGTAGAGTTTCTCTCTTCCTGTGTTATGATGCTATCAGCTATCATCACCTGTGTATTGCCATATCTTTCTGTCTTTATCTCCAGTTGCTCAGTGTTGCAGGATCATCTTACTGGTTCCTGTAGAACATTCCCTGCCTGTACCGATGTACACATTTCCTCCTGACTGTGATGCTGTTTGTCTAATTTGCAGAGTCACTGTCTGTCTGTCTCTCTCTCTCTCTCTCTCTCTCTCTCTCTCTCTCTCTCTCTCTCTCTCTCTCTCTCTCTCTCTCTCTCACACACACACACACATGCTCTCTCTGTTAATGTTCAAATGCGCGAGATAATCTATTGTTTACCAGTTTACCAGGTACAGTTTGTCGGTATAGCTTGCAGAAGCAGAAAACAATTGATTAAACATAACCTATTTACATAATATTTCACCATACATTTAGGCTGTCACATTTTTCTTAGCTTGTTGTCTTTCACAGATTGCAGACCCAGTCTTTTTCTAGACTAACAATCTCCTTTTTCATCATCATCATCATCATCCTTCCACATGGTCCATATATGGACTAACCATCCATTCAACCAATCGTGACGCTGTTTCATTGTAGTGGATTTTCTATTTCCCGCAACAGCTCTAGGGTGGGTACTAATATATCCTGCTAAGATTTCCTTACATACTTTAAATTGTCTTTTTAAACTAAGCAACTATTCACATTTTTGGACAGCACTTGGCCTATAATTATTATAATAATGCTATAACCTCCTATCAACACAAAATGCTACAGGGAGGCAGACATTAGGTATATCTGGCTATATTGCGAATTCTGAATTAGTGAAAAAAGTGTCAACTTTTCAACGTCCATATACGCCCATATTTCTTACTGGGAACAGCCGCCACAGAACAGATATCATAAAAGATTGCACTATCAGAGTAATGCTATATATGCTAATAAATACTGAATGTACTGAACGAGAGATTATAGCCTACATATTGCGCAACATATTATACCTTACCTCAGATGATGAGTTGAGTTTATCAGTAATAAGGCTTTACAGACAGAACATTATCCTATTATGCTATCTCCAATAGACATATTTTGAAGGCACCAATAGGGTTAGGGTTCGATTTGCTACTCGGTTTAAGTAGAGACAGCAGGTTGTTCCAGGATGTCCCATATGAATTCCAGATATGCTGCAAATGCCTAACGTATTACGCCAGTTTCTCTTAGATATATTTTAGGCAGGTTATTGTAAACCGATCAGGGAGTGCCAAATCACAATTCTTAGTGTCTCATGCTGTTTCATCCCTGCACACCGGCTCTGCGCTCCAGAGACATCACCATCAGGAACCACAACCATCACCCCACGGAGAAGCAGGGAGGAGGGGGAGGGTTAAGTAAGTTCACTTTACGGTACATGCGCAGTGAACAGGAGGGAGCGAGGGACTCGGGCTTTAGCTTGCACATACAGTGCATCCGGAAAGTATTCACGTAACTTTCCACATTTTATTATGTTACATCATTATTCCAAAATTGATTAAAATAAATGTTTTTGCAAATGTATAAAAACAAAACAAAAATAACTGTACGCACAGCCACACCGCTGGCGGCCCAATCAGCGTGGGTTAGATAGATGACGTTGAAGTCTAGAGTGATGATGAGGCGGTCAAATCAAATATAGCCACGCCGATTGGTTCCAGCTCTCCAATAGATTCAAAATGAACTAGAGGTCTCGCCAAGTAGGAGGAAAAGACTGCGAACACTGTGTGACGTGTTACAACATGGCTACCATATACCACACAGCAAAGCTATTATGGCTATATGATATACATTGGAGATCGATGGATTTTAAGTATAGGCACTGCAGCTAAAAATGCAGCTTTAGAATAGCCTAAGATCAATAAATATATAATTGTAGTCAGGCCTAAAATTATTTATAATTTGTGTGATATGGATAATATAAAAAAATAATTATGTGGTCTCTTTTGTTGCTCATTTAGCAGAGCGAGGTCAGCGAATAAAACAATGCCTCTACTGTCATCCATCTTTAAATGTGTAAAAAATGAATCCTGTTAGCAGTGAATAGTTCATAGCAAAATACTCTCAATACATCTCTATTGAAGTAGCTATAATAAGTTTATTGTATTTAGTATCACCCACCAATGACCTTGCATAGGCTAGATTGACAATAATAGGTCTAGAGACAGCTTGTATATCTATATTTTTCGGTCTGGAGAAAAAGCAATGTCTACTAATAATAAAGTAATACAGTGACAGTTAATGCTTTAGCAAAAGTTTAATATCACTTTATCATCAAAGACTAATTGATTGAACCATGTCCCAACAAACTAGATTCTGGGTCAATATCGTTCATCATACATGTTTTCTTCTCCAACTGTTGCAGTTGTACAAATGATTTAGAAATAATCTGGTTGAATTTGGACCAATAACACTTTGGCATTATTTTACCTAGCTTCAGACTTTCCACGTAGAGGTTCTGTAATGGAAATGTATCACATTGATTACAATCTAAATACCATACAGCAAATGCCAACATAATGTGAACAATGGCCTAATATCAATAAATAAATAAATAAATAAATAAATAAACCTAACCATTAAAGCCTCCTTCATCGTTAAATTGAAATCAGAAGAGATTCCCCTGCTTTCCTCTGATGTGTAGAGGAGTTCAGACCTTTTTTTCTCCAGGGAATATATCTCCTCCTCCATCTGTTGCTGGAGAGAATTAAACTCATCCACCTTCAACAGGTGAGTGCTTGTATCTTGCTGGCAGGCGCTGAGCACAGCAACCTGATGCTCCAGTGAGGCCCTGTCAGCCTGGAGCTTGGCAACAAGCTCGGTGAGGTCCGTCACCTTATGGTGGCAAAAGTAATACAATGTCATAACTGAATATTATAAGCATGTAGGCCCAATGTCTAAAAGTAAAAGATTGAGGTTTGTGTTTATGAACACACACACAGTTGCTATACATTTACACCAGTATGCACCTCTTTCTCCAGTTTAGAGTTCTTCATAAACATAATTTCTGCCTCTCTTTGTGCCCACTTCCGCTTTAGGTCGTGTATGTCCTGGACC
The DNA here is from genome assembly GCA_026546735.1 of Forbesichthys agassizii. NCBI lineage: Eukaryota > Metazoa > Chordata > Actinopteri > Percopsiformes > Amblyopsidae > Forbesichthys > Forbesichthys agassizii. The sequence continues at coordinate 4,440,307 of JAODLL010000018.1, forward strand.
AACTCCACTTGTTCTTCTAACAGAGACTTTGTCTCCATGCCCCACTTCTCCCAGAGGTCCTGGAAGAATCCCTTACTCTCGTCAAATTCGTTGAGAAGTTGAGACTTTTCTTCCTTGAGGGAGTGTATTTCAGCTTCCGTCTGTTTTTGGAGAACAATCAACTCCTCTACCTTTAGCTGGAGAGCATCTCTATCTGTCTGACAGGCACTGAGAGCAGCAGCCTGCTCATCATGTGTGTTTTTCAGCTTTGCCAGCTCATTGACCTGTATGAGTGGAAGAGGTATAGGTCAAATTCGTCTTAAACATATCTTATAACAACAAAATTTGGTGTAGCCTACTTAGCATGGCTATATTTGACTCATTTGGCCAATTAAATATAAAACATGTTTTACAGAGCACAGTGCGTTCTGATTGAATGTAGCCTGTGTAGGCTATCCAGCATATTTTAGCCATGATACTCACTATTTCCTGGATGTTGTCAGACAACCCATCCTTCTCATAGTAGTAGATTCTAAGTTTGAGACTGAAATTTTCTTTTTTCAGATCACGTAATGTCTACAATGCAACCATACATATTTGATGTAAATTAGGCTATGTGAAAACTAAGGGCATCTTTGAATATTTCAATATGAAATAGCCTACATAAAACGCTTTACCGACCTCTAGTGTTGTCTTCATATGGCAGAAATCATTCCTGCAGGCAGTGCCGTCATAACAGGAATGCGTTATTTCCTCAAAATCCATCTCTTGTAACACGGATTATCTAGCCAATAGGCTTCTTTGCAATATTTCACAAGACTAGAAAACAAAAGGAAAGAGAGATAGCAACTCATTATATAATAGCAATTGTTGGAAATAAACATAAACAAAGTAGGAGTATGTTATATGTGCAATATTACATTTTAGTTTTGATTCTGTTAAACAAATAATTATTCTACGCATAGCCTAGGCCTATATTCCCCTCAATTATTTTGTTTTTACTAACGCGGTATCGTTGTATGTTGCCTCGAGACGATAGCCCTTTATTATACTAATAAGAATTGAGAATGTGGTTTTTTCAGGCCACATAGGACTCCGGACATTGACGTCAGCTGCAAAAGATAGAGAAACTCTATCGCTAGATGGCGGAGTTGCATCGTGTTAGTTTTTTTCCATTTTATTACTTGTCTGGGGTGACTGCTTTTGCATCAAGAATGCACGAACAAAGCATGTGCATACAGAAAACTGGCAAACGTCTGAGCTTGAATTTAGATATACCTTTATTATCAGGAAAAAAAAGAAACAGACAGTTTAAATCACATTAAAGCAACCACCACACCACCATAATACTATGTAGTGGGACATAAATAGGAAATACTCATTGCTTAAATCACTTAGGTTTATCTCGACAGGCAGTAATTAGCTACACTAATAGTCAAAGCTATCTGTTTGCAGTATCTGTCCCGAATTAGGTGACTCAACAACCCCC
>JAODLL010000018.1:4451433-4466577 GCA_026546735.1 Forbesichthys agassizii
CGGCACTATTTTTTCAGATCGGAGCATAGTTATAGGTATATTTTTCCAAGTCGACGGTACATTTAGCAAATCGACGTTTTACGTAACCGGTGAAGTCGAATACGTCGACTAATCGTCCCAGTACTAAATAAGCTTACATGACCTTACAGGGTTACTCTCACCTTAGGGTTGTACTCAGCATTCCTGGCTCTCAGTGCAATTTTCTTAAGATCAAGTTTACAGCCCAGATTCACAGTTGACACAATGTTCCTGATAGTAGATTGGCGGAGAAGGATTGAGAGAGAAAGAGGCAATGGAACATTATAGTGAGAGAATAAAATGGACATGAAGTCACCAGCAACATCCTTTTTCTATAGAAGACATTTCTATATGCGATATGTTGGGCCTCATTTCAGCAGTAAAATAATAAACAGTTGGTTAGTTAATTTAAACTTACTGTAGCTGTGGTACTATGCCAGAGCTCTCTGAGGCTGGTGTGGAAGGTGTGACAGGAGTCATTGGGGTCAGGGGGGTGTTGTAAAGAGGCGTGTTCCCAGGAAGCGCGGTGGTGGTAGAGCCCCCTACTGTTTGAGAGTGGAAAAGCTGAGGCGTCTGACCGGACGTTCCGGCAAGACCTGGAAAAAGGAGGATACCAATATCAACATTAAAACTCTAACCACAACTAAATCAACATCCTGCATCTGTAAAAAGTGAAATATAAAGAACACTGCACCTGTGTTTGCTTGCTGTGCCTGTTGTTGTTGTTGCTGTCTCTGCTGTTCCTCTAAAATAGACAGGCTATTTGTGTTTTGGACTGGCTGGGGTGTTAGGCCTGAACCATATGGCATCATGGGACTGAAGATTGGCATGACTGGAGTCATGGCACCCTATACAGAGAGTTAGAACATTAAAAACAGTAGGATATTACATGGTAAATAATTATAAAGTTCTGTTTTCTGTGATTATGATTAGACTTTATATTTTCTGTCAGCCATACACCAACATTACTCAAGTGACATTAACATTACCAACACACACATTTTTAGTTTAAAAAAAAAGGATGTCACTTCATTGCAGTGAAGTCATAAGTCCATAAGAAAATAAAAGCTGTAAACAAGCCAAATAATACCAAATACCAAATTAAGACAAAGTATGCCTAACCAAATTATAACTCTGCTGTTACCTGTGGGGACGCCAGTTCCTGAAAGGGTGGTACACTGTTGTTTTGAGCCATCCTTCTTTTTCACAATGTTCCTCTTGGAGACCCACCAAATGGCCCTGGCAGTCACAAACAGGGTAGCTACTATGTTGTGGAGCGTCTACACAGGAGAAAAATCAATAACAAATATGTGCTGGAATTTGTAGAATTCTTCTAGACTTCAAAGTTCAAGCCCTGCAAACAAATTGTAAAAATAAAGTATATTAACATTAAGGGCCTCGTTATTTTCCACCTGACTATATTCAAATTGAAAGAGCAATGTTGTTCACTATGTAAAAATTAGATGAGCAGGTGTAATAAATGAATAATGTTACCCATTACCTCAGGTTTTACCGTACTTGTATTATCACTGCAGCGGTGGCGCAAATATTCGGACAGATTGCAACTCAAGGTAAAACTTGAGTTGAATTAATACTTTGGAGGTTTGATATATAATATAATTTATCAAGTGACATAAGTGACAACAACCACTCACGGCTAAGATGTTTGGGACTGGCTAGATACAGTCAACGCCAATACTAAGTCATCTGCAGAACTTAGCATACCAGTAGCTAGCTGGTTTGCCAGTCGTCAAGTTAAAATATCACATTGCAGCATGTAAAATCTTCAAATTATGCATTTGGTTTGTTTGGGGTTTTTAACTATACATATACATATTGGTTACATGTCAGTGAACTTACCCTGTTGTCATCTATTCAAAAAGAGACATAGTTGTACTAAATCCGCCGTTATAGTCGCTTCATGCTTGCTGTATTTTTGCGCTGCTAAAGACAACTTCCGGACGCGCAACGCTTATCTTCCGGTGTCAACGTTTGGAGCATTACAAAGCAGAAATGGCGTCTCTAAGCGATAAGTCCGTTTGGGATGAAGTGGAAGATGGCATCGGAGAAGAAGTGTTAAAAATGTCGACGGAGGAGATAGTTCAACGTACCCGTCTCTTGGACAGTGAAATAAAGATAATGAAAAGTGAGGTTCTCAGAGTCACCCATGAGCTCCAAGCTATGAAGGATAAGATCAAAGAAAACACCGAAAAAATCAAGGTTAACAAGACCCTTCCTTATCTAGTGTCTAATGTCATAGAACTTTTGGACGTGGATCCAAATGACCAAGAGGAGGATGGGGCAAACATTGACTTGGATTCCCAGAGAAAAGGAAAATGCGCAGTCATCAAGACGTCTACTAGACAGACCTACTTCCTGCCCGTTATTGGTCTGGTGGACGCAGAGAAACTGAAGCCCGGGGACCTGGTCGGAGTGAATAAAGACTCCTATCTGATCCTGGAGACTTTGCCAACCGAATATGACTCCAGAGTTAAGGCCATGGAGGTGGATGAGCGGCCCACAGAGCAGTACAGTGACATAGGAGGATTGGACAAACAAATCCAAGAGCTAGTAGAAGCCATTGTCTTGCCCATGAATCACAAGGAGAAGTTTGAGAATCTGGGTATCCAGCCTCCTAAAGGAGTTCTGATGTATGGACCACCAGGGACGGGGAAAACTCTGCTAGCCAGGGCATGTGCTGCTCAAACCAAGGCCACATTCCTGAAGCTAGCAGGTCCCCAACTGGTCCAGATGTTTATTGGAGATGGAGCCAAACTGGTGAGAGATGCCTTTGCCCTGGCCAAAGAGAAAGCACCATCTATTATCTTCATAGATGAGCTTGATGCCATTGGGACCAAGCGGTTTGACAGCGAGAAGGCAGGTGACAGAGAGGTCCAGAGAACCATGTTGGAACTCCTCAATCAGTTGGATGGATTTCAGCCTAACATGCAGGTCAAGGTAATTGTTGCCATGAACATCACTGACTTTACATATTGTTCTCCTACTATCAGACATTAAAGTGCTAATTTTATATTATAAATTATATGTTTTACATACATATTCTATGTACAACTAGGTGATTGCTGCTACCAATAGAGTGGACATCTTGGACCCAGCTCTTCTCCGCTCAGGTCGTCTTGACAGGAAGATTGAATTCCCCATGCCAAATGAAGAGGCCAGAGCTCGCATCATGCAGATTCACTCTCGCAAGATGAATGTGAGTCCTGATGTCAACTATGAAGAGCTGGCACGCTGCACTGACGACTTCAATGGAGCCCAATGCAAAGCTGTGTGTGTGGAGGCTGGTATGATAGCTTTGCGTCGTGGGGCAACAGAGCTGAACCACGAGGATTACATGGAGGGAATCCTTGAAGTCCAAGCAAAAAAGAAGGCAAACCTACAGTACTATGCCTAAGTGTTATATCTGTATTTTTCTATGTGGTGGGGGGTGTTTTGTTTCTGAAACAGTTTAAAATTCAGTCATCTATCAAATAAAAATACAATTACTGAATAAAATTACTGGTTTATTTGATTTTATGCAAGACAGTTTTTTTTTTCTCAGATTGGAATGATGTGCAGGGTGTCTATACTATAAAATAGGTCAAGCTATCGCTGTTAAAAAGGTTTTCCAATTTAGCAAAAAGTCAAATTGAAAGTTAAAACTTCTTACATGTTACGTCATATTTCTTAGTAGCAGCTCATCAGAAGTTTATTATAGTAAATTAACCAATGGTTGCATGACTACAATGTATGGCAATGCTGTTTCTCAATAATTGGTGGAATAGAATATGAATGGCCGCCTTGTTCCACCAAAAAGCCAAACATTAAACATGGAAAATGCCATTTCCTTCATCCAGTTCAACCTTGACTGCAGTTTGTGGGAGATGAAAGGTAATGAAAATAAATGCATTACTATTGCCTTGAGTGTCAGTTTGAGAGCACATGAAGTCCCTAATGTCCTGAGCATTTAGTTAGTAGTTGCAATAAATAAGAGTGGTAGATTTCTTTGCAATAAATTGTAGCATTGGAAAGCCTGATAATTTTACTTTAAAATTGGTGCCACTTACGTAAGGAACATGCATTTGTGGCTTGAGCAGAGCTGAATGTGGGTTGCACCCATGAAACATTTGCACAACCTTCTCGACTATGCCACACAGATTTTCTTTGCAGTGGACTCATTTGGTGGATTGGATGATTGAAGTTTGAAGAAACAAGATATTTGCAATTTACCAGGTAATGGCTCATTTTTAACCATCACAATATTTAGATCATCAATGGCAAGGTCTAGAGTACTCTCATAGTTTGATCCCATCAAACAAAAGTATTAAAATTAAGTGTATTATGTAGGCACACAAACTTTAAATGTTTTATTCTTTAATAAGAATGTAAAAATAACAGCATGAAATATTGAAAAACCAAAGCAGGGTATGGCTCTTTTCTGTAGTCAGGACATCAGTCTGTCTGTCCCAAGGGAAAAATCTCCTTTCCAGAAGCAGAAGTGCTGATATGAGAGTAGATTATGAAATGGTGGTGTAATCTGGACATCCAAATAAAATGTGAAGAAAACAAAAATAGATTTTAGAAATTAAATGTTCAATCGATTTAAAATACAATCCTTGGCCAGCACTCTTATTCTAAGACACTTTCTGCATATGATGAATTCCATTTTAAAGAACAGGAAACTGGCTGGAAAAAGCAGAGCAGTAAAGAGACAGAGGTGCTTCCTGCCTCAGTCATTTCTTAATGGGATGGTCTCCTCCTTGATGCCCTCCTTGGTAATGACACAGATCCTAAGACCGTCTCCAGTGTAGACATCTCTCTCTGCAGCTGAGATGAAGACATCTTTGACAAGCTGGACTGCCTTGTCCCGAGTAAGAGGAAGATGCTGCACACCCTCCATGTTCTTAAAACCAATCTAAAGAACAAAAGGAGGAGGGGTTAGTCTTATAGAAGTAAATTGAGAGGAAAACAACATTTATATCTTCTTCCAAACTATCCTACCTTGCTTAAAAGGTATAGTCAGCTATTGCAAGCTATCTTACCGTTTTCTGCGAGTGTTGAAAAATAATGACACACACTGCTACAGCCCTGGCTCCGTAAATTGAAGCATAAACAAAGTGGCGAACACGGCTCGTATCAACAAAGCCGTAGCGCTACGCTTTGCTTCACAATACATTTTGACACATGATGCGCCGCCGCGGAGGACAGCGTAGTTTGGATTTTATTTGTTAGCAAGAATTACCTTTAATAGGGATGTTCAACTAGGAAGAGCCTAAATCATCAATCATAGGAGAGATTTCGAATGTTTATATTCCTGTGTGTGTACATAAATACCTGGTTATCTAGAAGTGGTTGCAACATGGCACTGGCAGATCCCCCAGCCTTGTACGTGTCTCTCTGGTAAGAGCCTACTGGGTCAAAACTATATACAGCTCCCTTTCCTGTAAAATATATATTAAAAAAGTTTTGTAAAAAAAAAAAAAACCATTACAGAAAAGCCAATAATCAAGGATTATAGTCTTGCTGATGTACCAACCCTCTTCATCTAGTCCTCCGATGATGTTGTACACATAGTAGGGAAAAAACCTCCTCCCATACAGGATTGTGGACAACATTGCTGCTATTGCCCCACTAGTCATGGTCTTGTTGTTTGAGTGCTTGTACATCTACAAATGACCAGAGAAAGTGCATTTAGAAATCTTGAAGTAAGTTAAGAAAGCTTTAAAAACACCCATTGTAGATCTAAAGGTGGCAGGAGTGTTTAATTAAAGTTATATGTCCATGGCTATGCACAGGAATTCCATGGTAGTTCTTCTACAGCTCCCAAGAGAGGCCTGGGACGAAGAATATAGATTACACAGCCACCAGGCCAACAAATAAAACAAAACACCAACCTTTAATCTAGCATCAATTATTTTTGTCAGAGTCAGGCAGTCACCATGAAAACCACTGCAGCCTATGACAGTAGTGTCTGTCCTGTAAAGAGGGAGAGAGATGAACAGAGTAAGTGTTCTCTTCTCATGCTTGCATTTCATCTTTCAAATGGTTATAGCAGCAAGGACACACCCACAATACAGTAAATAGAAAAATCCACATTATCCACAAATCACTGAATGGGGAAAGATGCACACTTACAGCTTGTAGCATTTTGGTGAGTCACGACTGTGAATTGAATAGCCTTCGCTAAGACGAGTATCTGAAGCTACAATGGCGAAGTCTTCTCCAGCCACAGCAAGCACGGTTCTTGAGGGGGAATGGACATTAGATACTTTCAATGAAGAAGTATTGGATTTTGAGTCGCTCTAACTCATGTCACTTGCAACAAAACAGTCATTACATTAGCATCACGGTAACATTTAACAGTACGGTACAAGCTTGCAAATGTGAAAGTGAAACAGCCATTACATTTTTGTTTGTTTTAATCAACAATTATTGCAATATGTGGACATCTAATACTATGTAGATACTTTAGTGGTACAATAGCCTTTCTCGTTTTTTTTATTCAATTTGTCAGCCAGTACCGTAGTACAGTAATAACGAGCAGTTAGCTAGCTAGCCGACAATCGCACGGCATACTTACCCTCCATTAAAAGCGTACGGGGAAAACCTGTGTTCTACAGGGCCAGTATAATGATAATCTTTCATTTTCCCATTATCTCCAAAAGCTTGTGTAGAAAGCATAATCTCGATGCCACAGAAACTCAACAACGTTCAAGAATTGTCCAGGTAAACTCGCTGTCTCACTGCAATATGGCAGCTTATACTTCTTTACCTTCCACAACATCCGTGCAGACATGTCATTTCCAAAATAGAGCGCCATCGACAGGTTGTGTTTAGTACATTTGGAAGTTGTGCAAGAAAAAAATGGTAATCTAAAACATTCGTAAAATAAAAATATATAGAAATAAATGACAACGGGGTTTGCATACGAGGGGATGTTCAAATATCACAGAAATAAGTTAAATACATCAACCATCTAGGCTACATTATATAAGTTTAGTTATAATAACATATATAATCCTATTATGTCTCAGAAAGCCCAGAAACAACATTTCAAATATCTTCATTAACTGAATGGCTACTGAAAAAGGACATTTGCGGTCTAAATGTGGTACCTAGGGTAATTTGAGTGGAAAGTTATTTTTTATTTAGTTTAGCAATGACAAATACCACAAAATAATTATACAGTAGGCTAGTACATTCTAAAAAATATTTAATGAAATGTAACTTCAAACCATTACAAAAAAAAAGAGGTAATTTTAAAAACATCAGTTAGATCATCAGTATAGGTGTGACTTATTTAATGTTTACAATGTGATCAACACTCATATCTATTCAAGTAGTTTCTTTGGACTGAGCACAAATCCATAAGTAAAATTGCTGCACATAAAGTTATTTAAACCAGTGTTAGTCATTGAATTATAATTTGTTTAGGTACTGCGAGAAATTGAAAATGTTGGATCTGCACACCTAAATAGAAAATTAATCCTTCAATTAAATGAAAAATGAAAATTAAAACCTATATTTTCATAGAAATGTTACATATAAATAGTAAACCATTGCTAATCAGTTTGATCCTGTGGCATAAGGTAAATTCAATAATAGCCAACATGTCATAACTGCAAACAAAAACAACAGAAATTCATGTTAAGCACTGTTTGGTTGTGTAAAGTTGGTCAAATGTACTAAAGACAAGAGCCTTGATAGCTAAGTAGTGCAAACGAGTCAGAAATACAACAATTAACTTTTCATCTCCAACAAAACAAATAAACGTGTCATTATGTTCAATGTTTTGGTAAATATGCAGCACAGATGCTATTACAATAGAAATAAAAAACAAACCAAAAAAACAGAACATTTTCAACCCGATCGTCTAAAGACTTAGCTTATGAGCCATCATCATATGAGTCTTAAATAGATTAAGGATGCAAAAGCTTGCGGTCATTTCTGAGCCGATTTGGACTTCTTGGGCGTTCTGGCTCCTCCTTTCTTCTTGGGTGTGGCAAAGTCTTTTTCACACACCTCACATACCCACAGACCTGAAGAGAAGCATGCACACAGACACACAGCATAAGGAAGGTAAAGACAGGCCAATGGTTCATTTCCACAATGTTATGGTTTATATTGTGGTTGGTCTCAGCACTCACCCAGGGGTATAGAGTCCATGCCAACACAGAAGGTGTGGTACCCTCTGTCACACTTGTCGCAGAACATCATCTCATCCTCGTGGTGTGGCTGCTGGCACACCGTGCAGGTCTTGCACTCCATACACTGCCAGCGGTATGTCTGGATCACACACACCAGCTCTGCACTCATGTCCAAGCAAGATGGGTGGCCTAGAGCGGACAGGCACAGTCAACACAAAAACGGAAGAAACAAGACCGCTCTCAGTGAAAATGTCACCCATTAGCCCTTTGAAGTGGCTGAGAGGCACCAGTTTAGATACACCCTCAATCCACCATCTTTGGAGCTCAAAAACCAGTTTTATCTAGCTGAATCATTGCAAATGGTCTCTCAAACTAAGTCATGTGACCTTGTGCCATTTAACACTGTCATGGTCATACAAGTAAAGACTTGTGATGTAGTTCCTTTCACTTCTGCCTATTCCACTTGTTCGTATAAGATACTGAATAAAAAATGTATACATAAATGAATGTATGCATGAATGAATGAATGTATGTAAAACGTAAAATCATTATTTAAACACTTACCGCTGTTGTCACATTGGGAGCAGTGAATGAGAGCTTCAGGCTTGCCTTTCTTGTTGGCCTCTTTACCCTTCTGGCAAATGCCACATATAGCATTGGGAATGACCTTAGGCTGCAAGGGCAGAATAACGCTATAAAAACCATTGAGAACTATGTACTGTCATAATGGGAACAACTAAATATCAACAATCATTGACTTAATTTACCTCAAATTGTGGCAAGGTGTCCCACAAATTAAAAGTATTCATTGGTGGGACACCTGAAATATCTAACACAATAGTCTAATAAATTAGATAATAAAACATAATTTAAAACTTAAACTATTCTTTAAAAAAAGGAGTTATGTACAGTATGAAAAATGTTTGGTCTGGTGTGCGTTAATGTCAAATATGATATAATCAAACTTTCTCCTTGTCTTTACAAACCCAGTGGGCAAGTTAACATCTCATTACAGCCACTTAATAGGAAGACGAGCAGATACAATTACTGACATTTTCCCCAATGCATCTTGTCAGAATGATCGTGATTAAACAATAGTTACTATCAATACATTCACTTCTAATTAATACATAATAACTTCTGTGTACACTATGGGTATGAGACTAAAATCAACTCTGCTGTCAGCTGTGTTATCCAATGTACCATTGTAAAAGGCATTATTAGAAAGAGGAAAGAATGGAAAACAGCACAGGTTAGGTACTGAGGTATGGGGGATTTTCAGCCAACATTGTTAATCAGAGACTGACAAGTTGGGACATTGGGGGCAGGTTAGCAAGAAAGCCATAGATACGTGTTAGTCAAGCACAGAGGTAAACTACTGTAAAAAGACATCTAAAACTAATGGCAAGAAAAGATGCAGACGGGAAAAAACAAACAAGGAAGGGCTATGTTCCATTTACCCAAATAGAATACATTGTTCACCCAGCGCATGTTAGCGCACAGCAGACTTTTACCATTACTTTAATTGAGCAAATCAGGCAATGGATCATACACCATTCCAATAACATTTAACACCTGACCCTCTAAATAAAAAATAAAAATAAAGCGCTTTACTTCCATGGTGGAAAAACCAATCCTGCCCACAAAGTAGTTAGAAGTTAAGATTGATTAAAATCTATATAATGTATAAGTAAACAACCACCTCTGCTCTGTAAATCTAAGAAATAAAATGGGTCTGGATCTGGTCAAGTGGAGTTACAGTATTTATAATGCAATCATGAATTATAATCTAAACTTTGTCTTCACTTTTGTCAGTGATTTATTTTTAATATCGTCGATAGCATCCGATATAAAGAAATATTAAAAAGGAGAATGGCAAGGTTTAGCAGAAATAACAATAGCCAGAGTGACACATACTTTGTCAAAGCTAATATTTCCCCATCCAAATAAAATATTTCACAATTACCCCAAATATTTCAGAATCTATTTTGCATGTCCATGTGTTATGATGTCTATCAATAAGTCAAGAATATATAACCATACAAGTCCCTAGATGGGCCAAGTGTGTTTATTAAAATAAAGCTGCAACTAAACCGTTCACATAAAAATGTAAATCAAATAAACCCTACATGTCTGACACAAATGATACAAAATACTCTGTCTATCAACCAACATAAGGTGTAACTTGGGGATCAAGCCCGCACTACACTTCTCACAGAAATGAGAAAGGCTGAAACTATTTTTCCAAACATTCAACCTCAACTTGATCGTTATCTGATTTAACTGGAAACTGAGGATTATGCCTCTCTTCAATATAAAATACCAATATATGCATTTGCACACAAATAATAAATGAACATCTTAGAGAGGTAATGATTATTTGATTGGCAACATGCTTATTTAATGACACACACAAACGATTAAATTACTACATCTATATGGCCATTTATTCTCATTGCTGTGTGTGCTGTATATAACCTACTTGTGAATTCTACTGTAACATGTCCTGTAAACCTTATTCCCAGGGCCAGAATTAGGTACTGTAGGCACATGGTCAATCAAATTGGGTAAACCTACTGTACAGTACAATAGCTCAACTATTAGCACAGGCTAGATCCCCATGTAAATCTATGGGAGGAAAACTAAAAAAAAAAATATAGTAGTAAACCTTATATAATGTTTACCCATCAACCTTCAACCATATAACACATACGGAAATGGGACCCGGTTCACACCGCAAAGCTAAACTGAACTCAAGTGGACTTATCTTAGTGTTGCTAAATTGATATATCTGGAAATTACAGCTTTTGGTACAAGGTGGTATATCTACAGATGTGTTAATAGAGGAGTCCTGTACAGGTTGTCAACAGAACCTAAATGTGTCTCATGATGACTGTCAGCACAGATGAGCAGCAGTGTGAACGGGGTCATTCATCTCTACCCTACACACGGTAACAAGTAGCAGGCCCCATATCAAACAGATATGTCTGATCACTCTAAACAGAACATGGTACATTACTGGTGGAAAAACACAGTATAGTATAATAGACATACACTATAAACATAGTCAAGTGCATTCCACATTTAGACTATACTTCCATATAGATTTGTGAAATCTCTAGTGTTAACAGCAACTATTGTTTTAAAGATTTACGTAGTAATATTTGTATTATAACAAAACATTTGTTTTTTCTTATAAAGACAGAAACAATAAATTAGCAGCCAAAATATCTGCTAACTTGTCTTATCTTTTGACAAGTTGGGCAGACAAGGTATATATATATATATATTTTATACATTTAAGACCTTCAGAGGGAAAGTTAAAACATTAGAACTTAAAAATTGTCTTCAGGGAAAACTGAAAAAGTGCAGAAAGAGAGGAATTTGCAAACTGTTCCTTTAAATTGTTCTTATTGCTCAAAGTCTGACATTGAGTGGGGGAGGAAAAAAATCATATTTTCAAAACCCAAAAACACTGAGTGGAGATAGCACCCACAGCATGTGTGCGTCTGTGTGTGTACAGGTATACGGGCCAGGGTCTCCCAGGTGAAAAGTGCTGCTGAACTGTAGTAGTCGGAGAATGCGGTGAAAAAAGCTAGAGAATGATGGGTGAGGAGGGGAATAGTAGTGACAGAAAGAGGAAGAGGGGAGGGGAACAAAGTGCTGCTGTTGTTGGAGGATAGGAGATTTCAGGTAGTTGTATCCTCTACCTTGTACCCTTGGGTGGCTGCTGTTTTGTGGGAGCCATGGCGACGCTGGGAACCATCCTTTCCCGGCGTAACTGTCCTGTCCTTGGTCTTTGACTTGTGGCCAAGCCTTCCCCCCTCCTGGCTCTCTACGTCTGACGTGTTGACTGAAGAACTGTCCTGAGGAGACCATGAGAGAAATCAGAGGATCATTAACTGACTCTGCATAGTTTGTAAGAGTTGGCCAAAGTGGTGAAGGTTTTTCCATTACCACAATTCACTTTTCTGCTAAAATGTCTTAAACGGTTAATAAACTATCTGTTTGGCCAAAGATAGTGACAGAAATTTCCACACAAAGTAATAAAGCCATGAATTACGCTACATTGCTCATCCAAATCCACTATAATACAATGCAGTGAAGTTGGTTTTCAATGATTGTGAGTACAGCTTACAGAAGAGTTCTTTTTCTTCTCATCCTTGCCATCCTCAGCATCATCTGAGTCTGGTTCTGAGTCCAGTGCAGGGAGTTCAGGATCAAGAGGAGGCTCAAAGAGAGCAGTATTCAATGGCAAGTAGCGAAGCTCATTGGGAGAGTACCTGTAAAACAACAGTTAGCCAGATTAAACAAGAAATACTTAGCAATAGGCCTGTAGATAACTATTAAACAAGAAATACTTAGCAATAGGCCTGGAATGATAACTATTAAACAATAAATACTTAGCAATAGGCCTGTAGATAACTATTAAACAAGAAATACTTAGCAATAGGCCTGTAGATAACTATTAAACAACAAATACTTATCAATAGGCCTGTAACGATAACTATTTTTGTTGGGCGATATATTGTCCCAGAAATAATTACAATAAACAATATTATTGTAATTTTAAGAGCATTTTATGCCACTGATATAATGATTATATAATAGCATAATAATGCGTATAGGCTACACTCTATTAACTCTCTCTTAAACTCTAAATGTAATGACTATAGTTCAGTCAGCAGTTAATGTACGGTAAATTTCTAATCTTCAGACATTAATAATTATGTTGAGAAAAGGGTAGAATAGTAACTAGACTGACTAAACAAATAGTCCAGCGACGATGTTAAATAAGAAAATATTATTGGATTTAGTCTTAAATTATGGAATTATGCAGTCGTCGCTGTGTGTGTGTGTGTGTGTGTGTGTGTGTGTGTGTGTGTGCGCAGAACACTGCCTGCAAGGCAGACGAGAGCACAGAAGAAGCACATTTTATTGACCTCTGAAAAATGATTGAGTTCATGTCCATATATTGCATGATAAGTCGATATAGAAATTATGATGACAAGCCTACTTAGTGCTGGACGATATGGCCAAAATTTATATCAAGATATACTTAATAATTTTGGTCGATACGGTATAATTCCGAAAACCTCCTATGAAACTATAATAATTTAGAAATTAAAAACATACAAATAAATGTTCACCTTTTAGCAAGTGTCAGTAACATTCTGGTGTGCGTGTGACTAAGCACTGTGGTCCCATGAATTAGACATTGCACAGAAGACATTACTTACAGACTGTGTAAAATGATTTGGCACCTGAAAACATCCCATACTGCTTTGCACTGGCTGTAGTGCGAGTCATAGTTTCTATTCTGTTCACCTTTAATACAGCTGGCAGCGCTACACTGATTTTATTCCCAAGCAGCACACATACTCCTAAATTAAATTATTTAGAAGCACAGCCAAAAATATGGGAGCAAAGTCAAAATTCTAACCAAGTATAACTGTTGCAATTATTCACTTTTAGTATTTTGTTTTCATTGTATGTTAATCTCTATAGAATTATGTCTAAAAGGCTTGGTTTTTGACAAAGGAGAGAATATTAGGTTTGACCCATTATAAAATATCTGCTGAAGTAGATTTGCTTGTGACATGGTCATATAGGTATATTGTTTTTTTTCCCACACTTTTTCCCCATTTCATGTAAAAACGTCTCCATATTTAACGTGGAGGTATTCAAGGTAGAAAAGGACAACCATCATAACTAGTCTGGATTAGAATATATAAATTTGAGCAAACCTAATTTTGAATGGAATATATCTTTAAAGGTAGGCTATACAGATATATTCTCATAACTTCCTATTTAGATGAATTGCCATATGAAACGATGTATAATTTTCGTGAGATCGTAATATTGTGACGGCATACAATGTAGCTGCACGTGAGTGTACGGTAAACAGGTCTTTACCATAATTGCACAAACACACAGCACCATTTTAAAGCTGGCTGGTGGCGTGATCGCCCATCCACCTCTAACCATATGAGACCGTCATTCTAACCATACGAGCATGAATCGTTCGCCGGCATTTTTTCCACCAGTTTCGCTAGTGTCTTGTATGTTAGCTTTAGCTAGCTGTAATGACGACGTAGCTATCCAGTAATATGGGAGTGTGTTTGTGTTCAGCTCCGAGACCCGATTTGAACAGATAAACACACTTTTCAATGCGCATGGATGTTTTGTATGTATGTATATGCAGTTATGGTAACAATAAACACAGTTAAGCACTCACTCTTTTGGAAGTTGGGAACAGGTATAAAGTGCGCGCCACACGGTTGTCCTTGTGCACGGGGATTTAATAACAATGCGCAACTGAGCATATTAGAGCTGCGAACATAGTGGCTAGAAGTCACTCATACAAAGTATGCCTAAGTATTTTTTGATGTTTGCACAACAAGATTTTTAGTCGCATTTGCGAGTGAAATGGTCGCACTGTAAGAGCCCTGCCAGCTGACTGCTGCGCCCGTCATTCAGTGACAAATATATATAGTATATTTATCGGAATATAGCTTATCGGAAATTAGTTTAAACCGTTATCGAAAAAGTTTATATTGCGATAGATATCGTTATTGAATTATTGTCCAGCCCTAAGCCTACCTATAATAACCAACACAGCTATTCAATAGCTTTTTGTGATATTGTGTACCTCTTGTAGTAGTCCTGAAACTGTCCTGGTATGAGGGCCACAGGATAGGGCCCGGTTCTGGTGAGCTCGGGAGCCAACACTTTATACCTTCCCTGGGGCACCTGGATGATCTGTAACACAACACACATGTATAGCTTCACTGGGTAACCGCCCTACCTCTACACACATGCATAGCTTCATTGGGTAACAGCCCTTTTTCTACACACATGTATAGCTTCTCTGGGTAACAGCCCTGCATCTACACACATGCATAGCTTCACTGGGTAACAGCCCTGTTTCTACACACATGTATAGCTTCTCTGGGTAACAGCCCTGCCTCTACACACA
>JAODLL010000018.1:4476899-4529709 GCA_026546735.1 Forbesichthys agassizii
ACTGTAGAATCAGACCTCTATGACAACACGCGAGTAATATGGCCTACAAATTAACGTTTGACAACACAATCTCATCATATCGATGAGATTTTAGAGCAAGGGGGCAGCGGGGGTAAACATGTTTGGTCTATGCGCGAAAGGAAAATGGAAGCATCCGCTAGTGTTCCTTTAAGACAGAGTGACAGTGCTCGAACACAGCAGATGTGCGGAGCTGCATGCTTTGCGTTTGCACATGTTGTACAATGGTGGGCCCGAAACTAAAGCAGCTCTGCTATTTTTTCCGCTTTAATGGATCCGTGTTCGCGTGTAGCTCTTTCACTGTGCCCCGCAATGTTTTCGTTGACGCTTTGTACCGATGCATGTGACGCACTGCATCTAGCAGAGTGCTAACATTGTTAGCTGCTGCTCGTCTGGTATTTACTGCTTCACAGGCTATAAACCGGGCCAAATTAATCTGCTACTGACATATCAGTGGATGTATTAGGGTAGGTACACAAACACAAACGCACACCATGCCACACATTTGTCTTCTTTTGGTTTCGGGATTACTAGGCGCGTTCGCAGCTCATTGATGCCTCTCATAGTCCATTGACTGCACTATTTTTTCAGATCGGAGCATAGTTATAGGTATATTTTTCCGAGTCGACTGTACATTTAGCAAATCGACGTATTTAGTAACCGGTGACGTCTGTTACGTCGACTAATCGTCCCAGCACTATTGTGAATAGTTGCAATTATGTTAGTATTTTAGCATGCAAACTCTCTCCAGCGTTCTCACGTGCCTTTCTTTTTCTTTCTCAGCTGTATGAGGAAAACATCCAGAGGGGCTTCCAGGAGCCAGAGGCGCCGCAGGTCCAAATCCCCCATCCTTCAGCTTCCCAAGTTCACATACTGCAGCAGTGCAGCTGTCGCACTGTCGCCCTCTAGCAGCCGATTGAAGCAACAGCGCCTAGCCAACCCTGAGGCTGTGGAATCCTGCCCCAGCGGCGACGGAGGAACTACCTCCGCCATGCCTCTCCACACCCCTAAAGACTCATGTCCCTCTAGTGGCACCTGCCACATATCCCCGCCCGTGTTCGGTGCTTGTGCCAGCTACAAGGCAGACCTCACTGCCTCCTGCTCACCCCAGGAGACCCCTACACCAGCCCTCCCTGCTGCAGCAGCTGCCTCCAGGCTAGAGATCAGTGGCCTAAGGGCGGAGGGCAGCAGCCCAGAGAGAGGTGTCTGTGAGGGAGCGCCGCGCGGGCCGGCGGCGGCCGACTTCCAGTCCCTGTCAAAGCTGCACAGTAGCAGTGGCTCTGCCGTCGGGGCCTGTCCTCCCTGCTCTTGCTCCCTGACAGAGAGCACCGCGCCAGCGTCTGGGTGCCGCTGCTCATCCACCTGCCGCTCCCTGCAGCCAGGCTGGCAGGGCGTGGAGGTGTACTCCTTCACGGGCATCCGCCACGCCATCTCCCAGTGCAACCCTGCCGACGCCCACAGTCCGTCCAGAACTGCGAGCAGCCCTGGCGGTAACGCCACCTCGCCAGCCACGGCGAGCACGGCGAGCTCCCCGCGCTCCTGCTCGGAGCAGGCGCGGGCCTACGTTGATGACATCACAATAGAGGACCTGTCAGGCTACATGGAGTATTACCTCTACATCCCCAAGAAGATGTCACATATGGCTGAGATGATGTACACCTAGAGAGACATGGCGTGCCAAAAAAAAACCAATACAAATAATTCTATGAAAATAAGGACATTTAATAAGATGAAGGGGGCTTTTGTGGTTTGCTTTTATTTTTCAAAGGAAAACAAGAGAAGTTTAATGAGTGTGGAGGAACAGGCATTGTTGCTGGAGAAAGCATTTCAATTTGTAAGGTTGTAATTTAGATGGTTGTTTCCATTTTTTCCTTCTACTGTTGGCTACCCTTCCATATCTTCTAGAACTGACAAAACAACTGTTAACTTCTATTGTGTTTTAATTTATAGGTTTCCCTTTCTTCACTTACTTTAGTTTAAATAATAAATTAAATATCTGGTTCACAAATTTGCCAAAGCTCACGGTGCAGGGTTTTGCTGAAGGGATGGCTGAAGGTTTGATTTTTCTCAATAAAGAAGAAAACATTGACTTTTATTTGTATAATTATTTCTGATTAACTATATGCATATACTTTAGTGCAGTGAGCATTATGCAGTGTAACCCTTACTTTAAGTCTGGATTTTCCATATAGTTACAGCTGTTTGTGCACAAATGCTCCAATAACTAAATTTTTCTGGTGTTGATCAGAGCTGATTGGGCTATAAGTCTATATTGAAATGCCCAGGACTTTCCTTTAAGAAAATTTCTATGCATTCATCATTATTAAATATTATATTGTAGGCAAATGGGAAATGAATATAGCATTGTCTAATTAACATTTTCCCTTGTTTGTGTGGTGTAGAGGCTAATTAATTTAGGTATGTACAATACAATATCAAAAGTTAATGGAGAAGAAGTCCTTTATCTGACATCCTATAAATTGGATACACCAGAAGCTGGTTCTGACTAAAGGTGTAATACTGCAGAAAATTAAGTTATTTCTCTGAACTAAGTAATTTCCCTTCCCTGTCTGAAGCATGCAGAAGGGTATTTTTCTCCTCAGGTCTGTATAGGGGTTAGAGGTGGTTAAGTGTCTCTGGTGGTTTTCGGCCTTCTTTGTGTTAAGGAGGAAATGGTTTAGAAGATTCTAAAGAATTACATGAAAGGTGTTAATGCTTGAAGGGGCTTTGAATAACCATAAACCATGTAGTTTAGTGTGCATACAGACAAACTCACATACGCACCATATCCTTTAATATGTATTTCTCTGGAAATATTAGATTTTTCAAACATTATTTGTCTGCTGTCTGTCTCTATTGCCACCAGGGTGCATCATTTATGCTGATTTCTCATGCAACACTATATTCCATTTCATGTAGGCCCATATAGAGGAAGGGCTCAAAAGTAGACAAAGGCATGAACTAGAATGATTCAAAAGGGTGTGCCACACTTTCTCTATATGTATTATACAGAGTATATCTTTGTCATACGTGAAGCATACAGTGTAAAGGCACTCCACTGTATTCCTGTACTCAAGCCTGATCTAGACCAATGGACCTCAATAGTACATACATGGACACATAACCAAGCTGTCCTCATTCCTATGGGTACACACACAAATGGTATCCTGCCTCCTGTCTCACAGATCCACATGTCTGTAAGACACTAACCACTGTCTTTTTACCCTGCACCTTTTCGCTATCCATCTACTTCTGTCATACATTAGAAAGTGTGTTTATCAATACTAATTAACGTTTCATGTTCAAACAGAAGATTTGTTAAGAACACACTTATAATTATTACTATTATTATTGTTATTATTATTATTATTATTATTATTATTATTTTTGATCGACATATTAACTATATGACCAGCAGGGGTCACTAAATTCAAAAATATGTTGAAAGGTAGCTCCTTGGCAAGTCTACGGCACTGTGATAAAGCACACCACATTTACACACACCTGTACAATGTCCATTGTATGACGTCTTGGTACACTGTAATACTAATACACACCTTTATGAAGAGATTGGGTTTCCCAGGAACTATAACTGGCTAGGAATTAGAGTGAGGCCTGGGAGCTGTTGTGGTTAGGCAACGTGACTCACATCAGGTTTACAATGACCACAAGTAAATGGTTCTCAGAAAGAATATTCTAACCACGCAGCACTGGAACTTCCTCTAAATCACTCTCTCGCTACCATGTTATTTAAGACTGGCTTCTTTGTAACAACCTGTATGCATAGGTTAGGCTATGATATCTTTTCTTTTGAGCGTTCTGCCCAAGGACATTTTAACTTGTGAATGTTGAGTGATATGGAAAGCTAAGCTATTCAGGGCCTCATTTCTGTTTATAAAAGAAAACAAGCTGAATATTAAATCAATATCAATCACTACCAGGCCTATAGCCTGTAACTACACAATTATCATCATCTAGGTGGACCCATAAGAGTTGTTAATTTAGACCTGTAGCATTGCTACACTGATCATTGATCTGTAGGCCTTAACTCAACACACATGCACAAGGCTATATACTGTAGACATTAAACTCTAACCACATGCACAAGGCTATATACAGTAGGCCTAAACCTAAAGTCTCAGAATGTTGAAACATAAAATGCTCAAGTGAAAAGGATTTTGATTCCAGCCAGCAATTTTGTTATAAGTTACATCTTTAGAACTAAAGCAACAAACAAAAAAACACTACATTGCAAATGTTGCTTTCAAAAATGTATTGAAACAGCTCATTATATTTACAAACAAAAAAACACAACAAAAAAAAAACACAATTTTATTGCAAACTTTAATTGCTTTTAAAAATGTGCTTTTGATAAAAGGAATCGCTAATTACTGATTTTGGATCTCTTATTTGAAGTTTGCATGCTGCCCAAGCCACAAAGAGGCTTTTTAGTGGCAAAAATGTATAATTGTATTACACGATGGTCTTAAAAATGTAGAGCATTATCAGCTTAACATACATGAATGCATAACAAGTCAATCTGCAACTAATAGCTAGGAGATGTATTCTGCTGTCATCAATGTCTGTAGTCTGACAACCTAGATAAAAGACCTACACTATCGATCAAGAATATACAAATGAAACAACATTTGCTCCTAGGAATAGTAGACAGTAAAAAGGCCCTCTCTTCTCTCATAGAAAAGGGGTACTTTAATTAACAGGCTTCCTGCTGTGTGTCCTCAGTTCAACCTGCTGTTCTTGTTCAGAGGCAGTGATGAGCTTTGTTCATTGTGCAATTGCGTGACATGTGAGAACTCTGTAAAAACCAGTACCTGTAAGTCTTATGACATCACACAAATATCTGACGACATAATATGCTGAAGGACTTTTTGAAGAGATATCTCTCTTGTTATGGTTGATTGCTTTTTGGTTTTCTCTCACATGTGTCCTTAATTGGGTGGACACATATTTATGACTGTATCAAACCTTAAGCTGCAGACATGGCATTTATTGGTTATATGTTAGCCATAACCTAATTAAACCTAGTTAATTCATATTTGTGTACCGTAATGCTAACGGCATAATGTTAGCGTTTACTTTGTACAGACAACCATAACCCTCTAAGTCGTTTCAAGTCTAAACGTAACTAAAACTTTAAAAGAAATAACAGCTTGTTGTCACTCTCAAGCCCTACTTAATAACTAATTTAATACACTGCATAACTCCCAGTGTCCTTCACTGTTAGCTATGGGTGCCTGCTCTAACCTATTTAACATTGACGTAATGTGGTGATGATTGTCTTGAGCTGAAACTTTCCCTGTCTTTTGAACATTTAGCTATTTTACATCTGAACAAGCTCTCCATGGAATTCTACAGTGGATTTACA
Source organism: Forbesichthys agassizii (assembly GCA_026546735.1). Lineage (NCBI taxonomy): Eukaryota > Metazoa > Chordata > Actinopteri > Percopsiformes > Amblyopsidae > Forbesichthys > Forbesichthys agassizii. The sequence goes on from JAODLL010000018.1 coordinate 4,482,304, forward strand.
GAGCGTATATGGTCAATAACACAAACATGTATGTGTTTCATGGATCCACTGACTGTTTGAACAATAAACTAATCAATGTGCCACCATGTATGATACTGCTGGGTGCACTGTAGCTCTATAGAGACACTGCTGATGACGTAGTGTACTATAGCCTCTGTGCTGATGTCACATGCTCAGTCCCGAGTGCTTCAGGCTTTCATTTCCTCTTGTGGTCTTTCCATTAATAAACTGCTAATGGAAAAAAGCTGCTGCAGTTCCATTTGATTTGCTAGATAAATGATGCAAACTGACATAGCTGGTTGGAAATTACGTTATAGAATTACGCAAGAATGCCCTCTGACACGTCACATTGCCAAACACTGTTTGTGTATTTAACAGGTTAACATAAAGGACTTATAAACAATTTATGGTTGGGAATATCCAGCCATTAGGTTAAATTGATATGTCAATCATTAGCAGTTCTACATCATGCGTTGCTTTCGCTTTACTTGGTTAATCAGATAATTGTCCTCTGGAGTAGCAAAACTAGTTTATAGTTTCATTAGGACAGCCTTTTGTAAAGCCAGGCCAGGCTCACAAGTTTGAGCCAGTTAGCTTGCTGTACATTTGATCACAAAGAATGCTGTGTATTAGACAAATACACAGTTAACCGTTTCACTGAATGAATAATAAATATATAAAAAATGTTGTACAATACTGTTAGACTTAACTAACGTACTTAGTAGCAATAAGACATTTTAAATATATTTTTGTGTCATTATATGACAAGCTACACCTTAAAGCTTATTAGTGAAGTGAACACACACACACACCCACACACACACACACAGGTGACATAAGCCTATACAGTATGTACAGTTTACCTTTAAGTGTAGAGCTCAAGTGGCAGAACAATATTACGGGTGCATAGCTGCATAACATAGGCTTGTATCCATGCCAGACATGCCCCAGCACGCATCATTGGAAAGACTTCACACCTCCCTATCTCTCCTAAACCATTCTTATACGGGTGACAAATTACAGGAACATCAACATCAAGTGTCTAAGCAATGTGTTGGGTCACCATGCCGCCAGAACAGCTTCACTGTGCCTTGGCATTGCTTCCACACGTCTCTGGATCTCTACTGGACAGATGGAACACCATTCCTCTATAAGATATTCCCTCATTTGGTTTTTAGATGATGGTGATGCAGAGCGCTGTCCAAAGCAACAGTCCCGTAGGTGTTCAATTGGTTTGAGATCTGGTGGTGACTGAGAAGGCCATAGCATGAGTCATATCATTTTCATACTCATACTCAAACTCAAATTAAACCACCAGTAAACCCTTTGGCCTACGGATGGGAGCATTATCAACCTAGAAGAGATCACTCGTATCAGGATAGAAATGTTTGATCATAAAGGTGAGCACTCAGGTAAATGTTGTGTTGATTTGCAGAGACCCATTCCTGCCAGCAAAATGCCCTCCCACAAGACAACATGCAAGCATTCACCAGTACATTTGAATTGCTTTGAGGATACAAGCAAATCCAACAGGTGGTCCTGATTAGGAAATGAGGCTGTAGCAATTGTGACCACAATGTTGCTAATAGAGGCCTTTTCTGTGACCTCACAAGAACTAAAGTCAAAGTGAAGCAAGGCATTTTAATGTCATACCACATACGCTATACTGTAAATTCCTCAATGTTATAGACCACAAAAGCCTGCCCCAGTTAGACATGTTTTGATTCTCAGTCACAATAGTTTCAGATGTGGTAGTTTCAGATAGTTTGCTGATATAGTATAGTATTTGCAAGACTGAACCAAATTGTATAATAACTGAGTCAGAAGCCCTTTGCATTTGTTTTGCATGCAGGCAGGTGTAAAGATATTGGACATGTCAATTTCTGGTCAAATTAAGTGACATTTATTGAATACATCACATAGGTTGCTCACCATCACTGACATAAATTTTCATGAAGCATTGTCCTATAACGCATATATACAATCAGATGTGTGTGTAGATATTTAGCCGCAAGCGGCAATGTATCATGCTGATCTGCATACAAGGGGGTAGGAAAATGAAGGGGGAATTCCTTCCAGCAGAACAGGGTATTTCAACATGCAACATTCTTGTTGTGTACTTGTTTAGTTAACTTAGATAACCACAGCCCACAAACCATATCTCCCTCTGCCCTTTCTTGCATTCTCTCTATCTCACATACTTAGAATATATTGAGGTAGCAGGCAGTCAAGGGGATGTCCACCAGGCCTCGAAAGAAGAGGGCCGGCCACATCCGCCGCAGGGTTCTTTCAGGTCCTTTCATGTGGTTAAAACTCTCCCAAATGCGTGTGTTGTGTGTTATGTGTTTCTCGTTCACAGCACGGCAAGCAGGTGTAGCACTTAAACCACACCAAAACTAGCAAGTTTGGTTTACAGTAACTTTGTCTCATGCAGATGCATTTTCTCAACGCGGTTATAGAACCATGATCGTAAGGTGATTTCAACAATGTAACCAGTAACAAAGGACAGTGACCTGTGTCAAAGCTATGATTGAACAAACAATAACCAGGTAACTCAAAACTACAGTACACACCTTATACCCCTGCTATATATTTCTCTGAATAGTGACAGAGATCGAAACTGGTAGAGATGGAGAGACAGACACACATCCACTCATTCTTCATAGTCTTCATAAAAAAATTTTCTATTATTTGGTCCAGCCAATGTGATCAAATTTCTAAATATGTGCAGCTTTGCCTTTGCTCAAAAATAATTTCAACACAAATAGGTAAATGCACTGCGCAGTAAGTTTTAAAACCTTATGCTTTCAAATAAAAAAAAACATTAAAATAATGACTTATGACTATAATTAAAACGATAGTCGTTTAGAATAGGTCTATTGATTGACCTAGCGTCATCAAGTATGCACCAAACATGTACAGTTAAATGTTTCTATTCCATTATGACCAAGCATACATGTTGTTGAACTCTAATTACCTCTTATGTTGCAAATTGCTTCTCAATCTGTGGAGTGGGTGTCCCTGGAGGTTCACAAGTTGTTGTCAGGATGACAACACGGATTTAAGGTTTTACATATATTCATTTTTTAAGCTGTGATCTTTTATCTATATTAGTAACACATTTATATATTTTGTATTAATTTATATTGTGTCTCTCAATGGAATTAGTTGTATACAGCCGTGCAGAAACTTTGTATGTGCTTTCTGTAGGCTAATAAGGCTATAGGCTGAATACAAGGTTTCTGCCTGACGGAAATATTATATTTTTGTTATCTCCCCGTTTTTGCACCGATGGACCAATTACACCAGCGGGCCATGAAATTTCAAGAACCACTGCTGTAATGAATCAGCCATTTTGAATAATACCTGTTCTCCACTGTCTTGATAAGGAAAGGTGTTTGAGGGAACGTTGACCCAAGATGGCCGACAACAGCAACTGTCTGCAGCTCCACAGAGCCACTCCCTCTGTCCATTTTATCTCAAGCGGGCAGAGAAGCAGCGCATGTACTCTGTCACCCAGTGGTCATCAGCCACACTCAGCTGAGACTTCCTTGTCTTCTCTAGGTCGGCGGAGCGCGCTCGCCGACGTTCCTGGTTGGAATTTTGCTTGTCCGGTTCCCGGCGTGTGTTGGTGGCATGGCCCTGATAGATAACCAAAGGGGATGGGTCAGTGAACAGGAACCAGTTGCCGAAAGACACACCAGTGCTGCATCATTAATGACAGGCAGGGCCGGTGTTCGGTGGCAAAAGGTAGCTAAGCTCTGGTGTCTCGTACAGTAGTGGTGCTGGTCTAATGAGGGAATAGATGAGTTACAATGTTGGCCAGCAGACTTCCATATGGGTGCTCCTTGGTTGAGGACAACTACTTTCAGCAGAAACCACACCACAATTGTGTTCATTCATGCACTCATATGCAAGCCAACACCCCATAATGCAAGTGTATGAGCGGTATGGGACCCAGACTTTTGCATTACACCATACACCATCACCCTAGCGTGATGTATTCATGAAAACTGAACGTGAATATTCCACTAATGTTGTCTAGACTCTAGACCATTTTAAAACAAGTTGCATAGCTGACTGTAGACATGCAAGACATGGAAAGCAGAAGAGCACTGTAGAATAATATACACACTCTATTTGGGTCGTCAATCATCATACTAGAGAAATAGTATTTAATCTGCAGAAAATTCCCCAAAAGCAGATTTACAGCCATGGCTCCGCCACAACTTCAAACATAGTGGCTTACAACAGCAAATGGCCTTTGTGTCTACCCATCATGCTTTGCATCAGTTCACACAGTAGCCTACGCAGCAACAACAATAACCTGCCTCAGGTGTGGACCTCCGGACCTCTGGGCGTCTGTCTGTCCAGTCCAGTCTGCCTTCCTTCTCCTTGCTGCTGAAGGGTGGCTGGCTCTTGGCCCGCGGCGGCTTCCGAGACGGACCTGGCTTTCCGTCCGGCTGGCCTTGTTTGGCCCGCTGGGGGCCGAGACGGTGCCGCCGCCTGGGCTTAGGTGGGATGGGCTCCTCGTCTGACGTGCGGTGGCCGGCCGGCCCATCGTCGGTCCCGAGGTCGTCTGAAGCGCTCCCGCGCGCTTTCACCGATGCCGGATTTGACTCATTCACACCGTTTTCTATGACAGAACCTGTGTGGATGGATACAGTTAGGTGGTCAGACATGGAACTAGTACAGTAACATAGCCTTGTCAGACTATCCTGATAGCAAGAGCTTCAGTTTGACTCACCTTTCAAGAATCACCTTGAAATCAAAGGTTGCGTTTGAGTCCGAGCAATAACGGTCCTGACCAATCAGCATCGTATTGATAGCTATCGCCTTTAGGTGTGCGAAAGCGACTCATAAAACCACAATGTCGGTTGCTAAAGAGGTTAACATAAATCTGAACTTGAGAGTATCTTGTTATTGAAAGAAGAACAATGAACTGCACTCAACAATGTAAACATTTATTTTCACTCTTCTCCCGACTGGCTATGGAAAGAGTTTGATTTAACAACTGGCTCCGCTGCTTCACAGATTCGTCCAATCACATGCAAAGTATTTTTTGAAAGTGTTTTTTCAAACAGTTTCAATGGATATATGCCCAGATGTTTGTGTGTGACAAACCATCAGGTTAACAGTATTTGGCACCAATTACCATGGCTTACTAATGCATAGTGGTCTATTGGAGGATCAAATTACATATATCCCACATCTGTGTTACCGTGGGCTCATCTCACCTGCTTTAGAAGTAGCATCCGAGACACTCGTGTCGCTGGCCTCGGTTTCTGATTCCCCGTTTTCTAAAGGACGCTTTGGTTCCAGAGGGGGTTTGAACTCTTTTAACCTCTGGTGCTTTGTGTCCAAAGCAGTCTGCGGCCTGGCAACAGACAAGGGTACGAACTTGCTCCTGGTCAAACGAGGCGTGGACCATCCACTGGACTCCGAGCTGCATTCCCAGCCTTCATAGATCCAGGGCTTGTGGGAATGTTCCATGACCCGTCGAGTCAGCCGGTATTTCAGAGAGTCCTCATAACATTTGGAAAAGGCCTCCCATTTAGGCTCTCTGAACTTCTTCATGTATTCTGTCCGGACTTTCTTGGTCATCATTGTGTTTTTTCCTGTCTAACTATTCCCTGCTGAAATAAAATGTCAACATAAAACAATATCAAAAACTACATTCATAGACTCATACATCATGGGTTTGTGAGAGCTAAGGAATTTCACCTGCTGCCTCCCGCCAGATACCACCTATAAGGTATCTAACCACGCCCACCCGCCGCAAGAACAACCCACAAAAATTACGTGCTAGAGAATTGGGTGTTTATACTTCACTAATTAATATACTTCACTAGGCTACATGCTACCTTCTAATAGCCTACTGCTCAATCTCATACACATAGGCTACTACTGCTCGGCTTAACACTCGCAGATATTTTCAAGGCCTAAATCATGCAATTATTTTATGTGAGTTACGTGGGGTGGAGCAGTGTACGGACTAACTATTAATAATTCAAATACTGTAGCCTAGATGGGACCTACATCCCTGCTGAAACATAAAACCGAAACGTAAAATGTTTTTAAGCCCAACTACGTCCTTGGTAAGTCGTAGAAATGCCAATTGGTTTGGTTGGTAAGATGTAGAGATGCCAATTGGTTTATATCAGAAGTCAAAAGTTTGCTACATCGCCCCAATGCTACGGAACGCAGGCCTACTACAAATAGCATATTACTACCAGTTTCACCCGGGGATTTTGTCGTATTAATAGACTATAAATCCCAAAACTGACATTGATGTCATCCATATAGCTGTAGCTGTTACCGTACACGGTGAGCCTACACGGTCAACAGCCCGTCTACCGGGTATATGTATGTGTTATGTTGAGCCAACTCACCCAGCTTTCATCACTGCGTAATAACCGATGTCAACGTTCGTCATTCCTGCATTACGACTGTCATTCGACGACCATATTTTGTATTCTGACCTGTCAGTAGAGAGAAATGTTTTCAATGAAGATGGAGCGATCGCAATGCGCATGCGCCCTCCGCCTGACGGTTGTACGCGCAGCTCTGAATTGCAACAGGTATAAAACAACCTGCTTGCTTTCTATCAAATGTGGACACATTAAATACTTTTTTTTTAAAAATACAAATCAATAAACAAGCACCAGTTGTCTTAAATGTTTGTTTAACATATCAGATGGTACATATTAGAAAGCAAATGCAACCCACATTCATTTATATATTTAGGATTGTCTGCAATTTATCAAAGTGGGTTATACACTATATCTAATTTGTATAGACATTTTTGTTTAAATTTACTGTAGTGTCATGATGATCATGTAGTCTTGTGGAGATGCCTGGTTCTTAAAAGTTTCCACTGATAACCTAAAATAATCGACCAGCCTATTGCATCTTTTTATGTGTATACCTTTATGTCTCCTGGTGTACCTGTCTGTGAGAGTGGCCTCCTATTGGCCAGCCTTACTGTGTGACTAGCAATTGTCACATTATTAATAACCCTAATGGTTTTGTGCAGCTTTACTCTCACATGCATCCAATAACATTAATAGATAGCACTCAGACATAAACAAATCATAACTGTATTGTATAAAACATTTTTATTTGTTCTTTTGTTTCTTTTGGTCTTCTTTTAAATTTGAGTTTCACCTCAAAGTTACAAGGGTTTCTAAAAGCTGTTAAATGCTTAATTTCTCCTTGTACAAGCACGCACGCACACACACACACACACACACACACACACACACACACACACACACACACACAAAATAACATAAATCACACAAACCAATAAATAAAATATGTACAGTTTACACATTTACATGTTGGCATTCTTCTCTGTAACATTATCTTCGACTGTGTTCCATGTCACTTTACTAACACAATACTTAGAGCTCCCGTGGCAAAGTAAACGTCCATGGACAAAATGTCATCGTGCCAGACAATGTGTGTAAATCCTGAGTGAACAGGAGCCATCATGGCACTTAGAAACACTTGCGGTGGACAATGCTGGGACCGGCCTCATCATACTCCTGCTTGCTAATCCACATCTGCTGGAAGGTGGACAGTGAGGCCAGGATGGAACCTCCAATCCACACAGAGTATTTACGTTCAGGTGGGGCAATTATCTAAAGGAAAACATTATTAGGTTAGTCAAAATGTCCCAGAGAGGAAAGAGATTTCCATTTTAAAAGCAGCATAGGACTCTATCTGGTCGGGAGACAAAGGTGCAATGGAGGTTTCATTTTCCCCTTCATGTTTATATTTTGAAACAGCATGTTACAGTAAATACATTTGGCTGAAGAGGGGAAGAGTAGAGAGTCACTCAGCATTGAGATGATACAAGGCCAGGGTCATTCTAAACACAGAGTGCACCTTTAATCTATCTCATGTATTTACTGATGAGACCTTTAGCACAGGAATACCTTGATCTTCATGGTGCTGGGGGCCAGAGCAGTGATCTCCTTCTGCATGCGGTCAGCGATGCCGGGGTACATGGTGGTACCTCCAGAGAGTACGTTGTTGGCATACAGGTCCTTACGGATGTCAATGTCACACTTCATGATGCTGTTGTAGGCTGTCTCGTGGATGCCAGCGGACTCCATACCTAGGCAAGGGATCACATAGTTAAGCCACTCATGTGTGTCTGACACAGCTGGCTGTTAGAGGAACAAAACTGTATAAACCTGGCAATAAACCCGAATATGACATCTCAACATCTAGGCCCTCTCACTTTCAGCTCACCTGTACCATTTTTAAGTCAGTTTGAAGTAGCAAATGGGGTAGACGTTTGTGTTTTAGGGGCGTGGGTGCATTATATGCACAGACGTACACAATGTTGGATTGTCCGTTTAAGTACAGTTCTGGATGCCTACCGATGAATGAAGGCTGGAAGAGGGTCTCGGGGCAGCGGAAACGCTCGTTGCCGATGGTGATGACCTGACCGTCGGGCAGCTCGTAACTCTTCTCCAGAGATGAGGAGGAGGCGGCGGTGGCCATCTCGTTCTCGAAGTCCAGAGCGACGTAGCACAGCTTCTCCTTGATGTCACGCACGATCTCACGCTCGGCTGAAATCAGACACCGTCATTGTTTAGCCATCGTTTAGTCAAAAACGCAGATAGATCGACAAGTAGATGACTGCCGTTGAAACCAGGATATAGCATGCACACGTGCACACACACACAAGACCCACGATCGCGTACCGGTGGTGACAAAAGAGTATCCACGCTCAGTCAAGATCTTCATCAGGTAGTCAGTGAGGTCGCGACCGGCCAAGTCCAGACGCATGATGGCGTGGGGGAGGGCGTAACCCTCGTAGATGGGTACATTGTGTGTTACACCATCACCCGAGTCCAGCACGATACCTTTGCAACACAACAACAAACAACTATTATTAAATGATCACTGAACTGTGACAAACAGCTTTAAAGGTGCTCTATATTGTACCAGTGTTTCACAACCCTGGTCCTGGTGACCAAGTCTGCACCAACACCTTATTAATATTAATCATCAATAAGGCTTCTGCAGAGATTGATAACAACACATTAATTTGACTCAGGTGTGTTGAAGCAGGGAGACAGCTACACCATGTGGGGCAGGGTCTCCCCAGGGATCAGGGTCATGGTTGGAAAACACTGCTCTATACTATATTAGAAACATAAGTATTTTCGCATGCTTAGCAGAGAATGACATCACACTAATTCTGTGTGTTGTAATCTGAGCTCCACTGTTCTTTGTTTTCATAGTGTGTGAGTGTGTGTGGCCCACACATCATTGTTTTGCTCTGAGATGCTGGTGCCTAGTGTGACACCTAGTGGCAGACAGTGATATACACTACGCGGCGGAGGGCAACTAACCGGTGGTGCGACCAGAGGCGTACAGGGACAGAACAGCCTGGATGGCCACATACATGGCGGGCACATTGAAGGTCTCGAACATGATCTGGGTCATCTTCTCCCGGTTGGCCTTGGGGTTGAGGGGGGCTTCCGTCAGTAGTGTGGGGTGCTCCTCGGGGGCCACGCGCAGCTCGTTGTAGAAGGTGTGATGCCAGATCTTCTCCATGTCGTCCCAGTTGGTGATGATGCCGTGCTCGATGGGGTACTTCAGCGTCAGGATGCCCCTCTTGCTCTGGGCCTCGTCGCCCACATAGGAGTCCTTCTGACCCATGCCCACCATCACACCCTGGTAGAGGACAACATAGATTTTCATAGATTTTGTTAACACACAAATAAGATAATAGGCTAGTGTAATAACCCAATGTGTAATAATGCAATATTATTATTGCATTCAGCGGTTTGTTCTTGTTGAGGAGATCCATTAACATCACTGTCTCAAAAACGTGTGCTAATTAACCTGCTTGTCAATCGAGTCATTTAATTGACAGTACAGTTACAGTATAAGAGCAGCTATAGGGGTTTGCCATCAGGGATAGACTACTTAACAGGTATACTAGTCCAACACCAAGGCTATAATTATCTCTCAGACCCAGACCATGCATTAGCCCACTTTTTTCCAGTATATGCCATCTATTCAGATCAGTCACTCAATCAACACCGGCCACACCCGGTGGCAACGTGCGCCATCTGCTGTTCGTTGCCGTAAACTGCATGCCATTGCTCTAATGTAAACATCTGTAAGCAGAGGCACAGCCGATACGCACCTGATGCCGGGGACGGCCAACGATGGAAGGGAACACGGCCCTGGGTGCGTCGTCTCCAGCGAAGCCAGCCTTAACAAGGCCGGAGCCGTTGTCGCACACAAGAGCAGTGGTTTCTTCATCGTCGCACATTGTGGCAGATTCTACAATGACAATCAAAATAAACCATAGACCTAGAGTTGAGTTTTCTATACGCAATCTATGTGTAGCCAAATAACACCTGATATAAAATAAAAAACAATTAGCCTAGTTTGTGTATGCTTAGAAATGATTTGAACAAAAACTGAGATAGCGCTCCGATGCATCAATATAGGCTAAATTGCTATCATGAAAATAATTTTCCTACAGTAGGCTAAATGTCTGAATAAGCCTGGATAAAGTAGGCAACCTACATAAACCTATATAAAACAACATATGAAATGTTAAGATTAAATGCCAGGGGCAATACCCATTCAAAAAACAAGAAGCTTGATAAAACAAAAACTATCAATTGCACACATCACTTACCTCGGAGTCGTTAACAAATGTTGTTGTGTAAGTTCACGCTGTGCACGCTGCTGGCCTTGGATGTAAACTGGCGGCCGAGGGGGTCCTTATATATAGGGGTATCATCCAGCATGTTTTCTTTTACGTACGTACAACCGCTAGGAATGTCTATTTTATTCCGCAGGAATTCTCCCTACCCCTTCAACCATATTTGGTTCTCGGGAGTCGGGAGAGAGGTGTCGAGGGCACGCCGCCGGCGAGCGCTCAAGTGCAGCGCGACGTGTCGCGCAAGGCAGCCCATTTATGGAGCGGCAGTTCCCCTACCCCACTGCGGAGATCTCTGGCCGTGTATGGTGAGCCGACAGTTTGTAGTACGCCGAGACCCAAGCATGGCATTTTGGACATACAGGCTCCCCGTTTCGACGCAGGCGCACTACCACATATCCGTCCTGCTGTCCTTGGAATGCGTAGTAACACTGTAGCCTACAACCCCTGAAGTCATCCTGTTTAAATAGTAAATACTGCATTCATTTACTGATTTAATCAGGCAATGTATAAACACTGGATGTTTATATTCTACAGTTCAACCAGGCTATATCATAATTAGTAAGAATGCCAGACTCATCAGTAAACGTTAATATACAGTATTATTTATACAATGCCCATAAATAAGTAGTTATGTCCTGTTTGTACACCTGCCCTAAATGCACATAGGCTAATATGCTATGTCTTTAGACAATTTGGTTATTTAAAACAGTCTAGTAAAAAAATGAAAATGAAAATAAAAAGTCCTTGTCTTGAAGGATCACCAATTCACCAGGACCAGAGGCACACTATCAGCCAGCAACTGAAACGACTGCCTGAAAGCTCCTGTGAGACAAAACAGTTGTATTTTGTGTTTACTCAACTGCCAAGATAGGGTGTCACATTGACAGACAGGTGGTTTTAAAATAATAGTCTTTCAAGTCTTAAACAGACTACAGGTCAGGTACTGTATGTAGGATATAGGCCTATAAATAATTACAAATGTTTATAAACTGTTAAGGCCAGATAAATCATTTAAACATTTACATCCTTTATAAGGCTATCTGCTACATGGGGCAGCATTTTAACTTGTCTTAACACAAGTGAATGTAGATAATGTAGATTATTTAAAATAGATAATTGCCTAAATAACAATATTTTAACAGACACACAAATATTTTTCTGTAATTTGTGTGCGGTTTAGTTTAGTATGTCATCCATTTCTAGTACCATTTGAAATGTTATCTTGTACAAGTCCTGTATATTATAACATCAAGGACTATTGTACAAGCAAACTAAAACTAACTTTGTGCTCAAATAGAATATTGACTTTACAGTCTAAAAATATGATTTTGGCTGTATAATTGTAGAACCCTAACCCTATGATTTCAACATTTGACAATTGATTATTATTTTTTATTTACATGTAATACATGTATTATAATATTTACACATTTTTTTTCTTTGAAATTTACGTGATAATTAGAATTAGATTTTTGAAATATGCAGTGGTCTCTAAATGTTTTCAAGAGATATACAGTATAATGCTCAATTAGACATAATATAGAAATACAAAGTTTATTTAGAATAGAGCAATACTTTAGAACAAGTCTTGGAAAACAAATGATCAGAATACAGAGGAACGTATAAAAGGATGACATGACAATCACATTTGAGCTTGAAGGTAATGTTCATAATTTGCTCGTAAGACAAACTCAAAGTAGGGCTTGGCCTTTAACCGGGCCAGTTCATCCAGCTCAAGAAGGTCCTTGACTTCTGGCAGGTACGTCTGTAGATTAACACCTGAAAACAACATGTTTATCATCATCAACAGTACAGGACACAAGAAGCTATACTTAGTTTAGTATTTGCTTCCTGAGCACTGCCCAAATGTTGTAATCAATCATACTCCCAGTACACACCTTCTTGTATGAGTTTAAGAAGGATTTTGACAAAGATGCTGTCCTTTGTTGCTTCTAGAGGGTCATCATTCCCATCAACATATGACCAGCTAAGAATTCAAACAGAAAAGAGAATATTCACACAAATACAAAACAAATTCAGGGTTGTTAACTGCATAACTACTTTGATGATAATATTGCAATTTATTGAGATGACATCCATCTACCTTCATTTAATTGTAATGGGATAAAATTATACAAATAATGCTTAGTGTAAAGCAGGGGTGGGAAACCCTGGTCCATGGAAGGCCACAGTCCTGCATGTTTTAGATGTCTCCCTGCTCCAACACACTGATTCAACTTAATGGTTGTTAGAAGCCTGATAACGACCCACTCATATGAATCCGGTGTGTTGGAGCAGGGAGACATCTAAAACATGCAGGGCTGTGGCCCTCCATGGCCCAGGGTTAGCCACCCCCGGTGTAAACACTGGCATTAATACTTAATAATAAAAAAACAAAGTGAACCGTACACGTCTTTCTTCAGCACCTTGCCAAAGATCTCAGATTTAAGTGCCTCGATGTCAACAGCTTCCTCCTGCGATGAGAACCCACGTAATTTGCATTATTTACCTCAATCAGTAAGAGATGGTTGAGGTCTATTGACAGAAAGCTTTGAATAAGGGCTAGAAGAGAGCAGCATTACCTCCTCGATATACTCCAGAAGATCCAAAGCCTTTTTAAAGTCGTATTCATTGGCATGGCTGTTTTCATCACTAATATACAGCTGGGAAAACACAAGCAATGTCCAACATTACATGTGGTGGTATTTCTGGCAGAATAAAGCAAGCCTTTGTTACTAAGATAGATTCACTTATTGATATAGTGTAATACTCCATCTCGGAACTGTGGTGTATAGCAATATACACTAGTTAACTCAAACCAGCTGTCTATGACATATAGATAGAAATCAGTGTTCTGCTGTTGTCTTGCACTTGGAACTCTCCTACAAGTTAGAATGCTGTTATGGGCTGATTAGCAGCTTGGAAAACAATGCATGCATATTTAAGGTAAAATCAGACATAAAAATACCCCCGTCCCACAGTATGACAGCCACAGCTGTGGGGGTTGCCATGACACGACAGAGGAAAGTGTACCACCACCAGAGCTTCAGGTGTGGTTGGCGTGCCTTGTGTCGTACATTAATGAGGTTGTGGGCGCTGAGCAGAGGCATCGTGTCTGGGTTCAGATGTTTGCTCTCCAGCAGCTGTTTGGGCAGGGTCTCCTGGTGAAGCATGAAACGCTCCTGCTCCACAATGTCTGGCACACACAGGACATAGGCACAGTCATAAACACACAGGCATACAAGCGAGTAGCAACCTTTACAGCCAAGCTAATGATACTATTTTAAACATTTAAAAAGCTTGCCTTTATACAAAGGCTATCGGCTACTTGGTGCAGTACTTGCACTGTACTGGCAGTAACAAAAGTGAATGTAGAATGTTATTTATTTAAGATAAGAGTTCCCTAAATAACATTATATTTTAACACTCAAAACTTAATTACTTCCTCTAATGTCCCTTCAATGTTAATTAATGAAAGAATTCATTCATTTATTCATAATTTCCTGTGTTGTTATCCTTTACACCAGCAGTGGTTAAGTCCACCAGAAAATGTACTATATGTATAAAAGACAAACAGAGGAAGGATTCCAGGACAGTAGAATGTAATAGGTTAGGATATGGCAACAAGAATGGGCAATTGTACATAGAATGAAATGCATCACAATGTGTAGCAAATGAGCACCAACACATTGTATGAATGTACTAAGCTGTGTAATGGTCAGTCCAATGTAATATTGACAGATGCCACCCTGAATCTATACATTATGATGTAATGTGACAAGCAGATGGGTGGAGTTACCTTCTACTTGTTTGTTGCGGACATCGTCGGGCATGTCTGAGGCCAGAGCTGTGAGCTTGCTGAGAGCCAACAGGGTCTTTTTCTTGGCAAAGTAGCGGGTCTCCATGTTGGCCTGGCTGTACAGTGTGTGGTGGGCCTAGCACAGCAGAGAGGGGCATACCATGTTACATCAGCCACACACCCTTCTATTGAACAGTACAGGAACACACCAATGCGTATTCATGGTGTTAATGGTTAGACGTCTACGCCTGGCCCACAGAGCAGTTAACAGTAGGTCATACAGCATATGTAAGCATTCTTTAGCTCAGCATTTCCCAGCCATGTTCCTGCATGTTTTAGATAGTTATAATGACAGATTCATGTGAATCAGGTGTGTTGGAGCAGGGAGACATCTACAACATGCAGGACATGCATACCCAGGAGTCCATGGTAGAGGACGACTGATGCAGATACATTATGGTTTTGGAGCTCCATGGAGGTTTGCCTTATTATCTTCCACTTTACATGGCGGATGAGAAAAGCAATGGTCTGTCTATCTAGTGTAGGATAATGTAACTATTACAGGAATAGTGCAATGTTTTCACTACTAACACAAACATGTGAGGACTGTATTGTGTGTGTGTGTGCGTGCGCAGTACACTCTGGTAGTCGTCCACGTGGATGTGGTGCAGCCAGCTGAGGTGCTGGTGAGACTGCAGGAAGCTGGCCAGCTGCCGGTGCTGAGCTGCAGGCTGGGCCAGCAGCTTGCCTCTCTTTCCCTTCTCCAGGTACCAGCGGAACACAAAGTCTGCAAAGTTCTGCACCAGCACAACAAAGCAGGTCAGGCAGCAGTGACCCCTGACCCCGCAACCTTGACTTGATGCTGAACACTCACATACAAAAACAGGACACACACTTACTGGCTAAATACCAGCATCACCAAGGCATGAGGGTCTGTGGAGGCATACTCATTTATTTATAAATACTAGCCAATTACCACATGTCACTTAGTCGTAATGTTACTCACTGATATCAAAATAATACAGAACATTACAGTCCTGTAAACAGTCTGAGAATGCAGCTCAGGGAGACTGAAAGTAGGTTTAGTCATTATCAAGAACGCTGGCTATCTGCCAACTCCTATTTAAATTAAAACACCTCTCCCTTCAATTCCATAGGATGCTCCCGCAGAAACTCCGCCCCACACATTGGAGACGCATTGTGAAAACTATTGTGTGGTCTGCCCCACTTTGTGTTGCTATTTATGGAACCAGGAGGTCAGTGCAGAAGTACATGACTGATTTTGCAGCACATGCAGGGAACGCTAAGCTAGGGTACGGCGAATTTGACAATAAAGCGTATTAGTTTACAGTCGCTAACTAGAACTTTCCAAGCTGATGCACAGGTGTAAACCTCACGCTACATAACGAGGAGGTCCGCACCTGGTCGGAGAACTTGCTCATGTAGTGCTGCAGGCGGCTCTGGTTGTTGGTCTGCTCACACATCTGCACCAGTGTGTCAAAGTCGCAGTACTTCTCCGCCAGCGCTGCCACCCACTGGTGTTGGCCCAGCTCCACTAGGACGACCAGCCAGGAGAAACCTTAATGCTTTAATCCTTCCCTTGCATCCTCAACTGGGCAGTGGGGTTTGCCTTACAACAGGCTGGAATGAATAACCTACTACTATGCATTAAAAATTACTAAATAAATTAAGACATTTTATAAAATGACATTGAAGTCGTTGACTTTTCCCACTATTGCCTTGTTACATTACTTCTTTACTGTTAAAATGGTTGGGGCTTGGAGACTTTAATCCAGCTGCTATTCACTGTGCTGTTACTGAAACTAGACCCCCCCCACCCACTTCCCCACACCTAACCACGGCACCTACATAGCGCTGCTAGCATCTCTGAGCGCCGTTGACTGTACTCCATCTCCAGGCTGTTGTAGCGCTCCTGTTGGCCAGCAGAGGGCCTGCTGTGCTGCTGCTGCAGAGAGGTGAGCTGGGCCACATAGCCACTCAGGTAGATGTCCAGCAGAGCGACCAGCTGCTCGCACAGCGCAGCACGCAGCTCAGAGTCGGCGTGTGGGTACACCGAGCGCAGGATCAGCTCGTGCTGGCAGGAGATGACCCCGCGAACACCCCCTACACCCCCAGAGGCTGCTGGGAGACAAGGGCAGGAATGGGGAGGGGGAGAAAAGGGAGGTTCAAGTGAAAAGGGTTAACAAGCTCATTACTGTGGTATAAAATAAAAGAATTTTCACATTCACATTTTCACTCCTTCACTATCTGATAGGGCAGAGGAGGGGGTAATGAGATGACTAAATAACCTTTTTAAATGATTAGAAATAGTATATTTTAGCCATAATTGTTAGTAGCAGTACAGTTTACACACTACTGTGATGAATTCTGCTACTAGCCTATATTCACATACTATCAAATTACATCTGGGAATAGTGGGGGTCACAAGTTGAAAGGTTTGGCAAACCACTGTGCTAGGGGAACAGCTCTGTGGTTAATTTCCGAAGAAAACCCACAGCAAGACATGAAGACCTTTAGCAGAAGCGTCACTAATAACATTCAGGTAAGTAGAAAATAGACCACACATTCTCAGCAGAAGCTGAGCTGGTCTTCACTATCAGCTTACAATATAAAATGTTAGTTAACAGGGAGAGCTGTGATTTGATGAGCTCACTAGCAATGCTAAGCTCAACAATATCTCTGCTCTGCGGAGCCCTCCCTCAGTGACACAGCTAGTAGATGGCTGAATGTGGGTGCTGGATTAAGCATGCTGTGTATGTGTCCATCTGCATATAGACAGTGTTACCTGTCCAGGGAATGTACTCTGGCTCTGGACTGGCGTTCTCAGAAGCTCTGTACATGGACGCTTTGGTCTCTCTGTATTGGATAGCAGCCTGGAGCATGTCCTTTACATAAACAGCCACACATGGAATCATTGTTAATATAAGTATTAAAAACAGTTGCCTAATCACTTCCTTGCCTCTACAAGTCACTGATTATTTGGCATGCATTAATCATATTCCATGAAACATAAACAACCCGTTTTTGTTCTACATTAACTTTCACAAACATACTTCTAACGTACAATAACATTCTATTGGCATTCAAATGACATGACACTGTTCCACGTTTGTGCTGTGTTTAAGCTTTGACACACAGGCCCATTGAGCACCAACACACTAAAAGCCAATAAGCCAATCTTAACAGCAGATCTTGTGAATGGTTCTCCACTCCCACCAATGTGCACCTTGACGATGGTGTTGACGGTGAGAACGGTCTCGGCCCACTGGACAGACTCCACGGGGTTCTCCTTCAGACTCCTCTCCTCCTCCTCCAACAGACACTCGAACACAGAGGAGATCTGGGACACCTGAGGAACAGTAGAGAACTGTGGTCATGGCCCTCTGTCTTATAGTCATGTGTAGACACAGCTCTGACATATGTGCCATAGGATCACATATATCAGTAAATCCACAAAAACACTACTAAATGATGGAGCCTGTTTGTATGTATGTATGTTTTTATACCCTGGTGTCTAGTAGCTTCAATTTCATTTTGCCCTCAATGTAAGTGTTTGTAGACCACGTAGAGCAGCGGTTTTCAAACTGTGGGTCACTGAGTGGGAGAGAGTGGGTCGCGAAAATCACTGAATGAATGAAGAATATCAATGAAAGGCGTGTTTTTCCACTCAATGGTCGTGAGAAAGTTTGTGGCAAAATAGCCTACTTGTTCCTGATTTGATGACATCCTATTCAGCCACGTGACATTACAGGTACTTGGTGGGTCTCTAAATAGTCCTTTCAAGGTGGGTCCTGGCACAAAAACGTTTGGGAAGCCCCGCTGTAGAGAACAATCAGGCCAATCAGCGACCAGCTGACCGTGCTCTCAAAATGAGTAGAGTACGTTGTAAGTTTCTGTCTCCACGTGTGCTCTAGCTTATTTTAAACATTGTGACTGGGCGAGATAAAGGTAGGTAGTCCAATTGCATCCAAGGAGGTTTAATTGACATGTGTTAGCACCGCCTTTATGACAAACACATTAGAATTGAGGGCTTCCATCAGACCACAGCAACATATAGAAGAGAAAGGCTCCCAATGGCCCATATGATGGCACACACACACACACACACAGCAGGACATGAGCCCCCCCACCTCTCTGAAGAAGACGTCAGCGGCCGTGAGGCTGGGGGGCACCGTGGTGTTGCTCCTCTGCAGGGCGCTGCCGATGGCCTGGCTCACCAGATCTGCGTGCCGGCTGTGGTGGGCCTTTAGCGCCATGGCCGCCTGTAGCTTCTCCGCGTGCTCACACAGCAGCCGGCGCGTCGCCATGGGCGATGAGCGCACCGTCACCTGACCCAGACGCTCCATCAGCCCTACCTGGAGACAGCGGGGAGGCATGGCGGCCTGAGTGGATCGTCGACACAGTGGAGGGGAAACGTCTCATGTGACAGTAGCTCCCCTACCTGGAGAAGGAAGTCCATGAAGCAGCCATGGGCCTTCATCTTGTCTTCCAGCTGGTGGAGGATGATCAGCGAGGTGAGAGGGAAACCAGCGCTCACTGGGTAAGGAGGGAGGGGCATGTTTCACCTACATTAGCACTACAGTACATTTCATCTGTCCACTTTGTATTTCGTCAATATGCATCAGTTATTACTATTATTATTGAAGTCAAAATAGTAATAAGCTTTTCAATATTAAATATAGTAGCACTCAGCCTAATTGGCTATTCCCTACTTATCAACTAGAAAACAGCTAATAATAAAATATTACAAAGTACCATTATATGATACGTTTATTTTTTATTATTATTATAATAACTTCATGAATCTATAATAATGTGTTGATGTTCCCTCTACCAAATATATTTATTATGCATGTTAAATGTTCCATTTATTTTGATCCTATTATTATTTCCAGAAGGGATCATTACAGAAACATCTGTATTATGAATGTGTCCTCCTAACATTAGGATTAGTCTACAACACATTCCAGAAGGTCTGCATCCAGGTCTTGCCCTTGTGCCTGTTGGCCTGACAGTTGTCCCTATCAAAGTACCATCGGGAACAGACTCTGCCCAGCGGGGGTCTGAGGCAGGGTAGTCGTCCACCAGGTCCAGGTCAATGTGGATGACCAGGCTGTCCAGCTCGCCCCCCTCATCCCCGTCTCTCTGCAGGTGGGCTGGGAACAGCTCATCTGTAACCATCTGCGCCCCCACCAGGTCGTTGCTGACATGATAAGTGGGGAAAAATGTTCATGAATTATCTTCTTATATTTGCAATGATTCTGTTTGGTATTATTATGCTTAACACAAAAGAGAACCCCCTGTCCAAAATTAGTTATAATACAAGCTCTTACACACTCAATCTCTTCAACCCATTAAGTGCATGCTCGACTGCTAGCTAGCATTCTGGAATGGTACACCTGCATTAAAAAATTCCATTAGTCCAATTACAACTAGCAGCTATCTTTAGTAGACAAAACACAGAAGAGCACGGTTAGCTGGGGGCTGCTGCGCTACTACGTACCGACAGAACTGTAAGAAAGCAGCTTTGAGGAGTCTGGTTTTGTCCTCTTGCGCCACGGGCTCTGATCTGGTGGGAGTCTCCATGGCCGCCATCTGGAAAAGGAAAAACACACAGAGACACACACAAACATTATGCATTTATGACTAAATGAAAACTGCTACATAAATACTAGAATGGTTCAGCCTTAACAATCTGTCATTTCCTGTTCATCTGGCAGTAAAATGGAGAAATGTCGTGACAGACAGACCATGTACATACACAGTGCCCAGTGAGCATACCTCGGGAGCAGCTGCCAGAGAGGAGCACAGAGAGTCCTCCATGGTCTCAGGCAGCATGGAGGCACTTTCTCTGGCCACAATGGCCACCAGGCCGCTGTTCTTGGAGAAGAACACCGGCAGGTTGGCACAGCAACCGCCGCCATGGATACGGTCCCCTGGGCAAAAGCAGAGACGGAACATTGTGTTTCCATTAAATAGGTACATCACTCCCCAATGGGGACAACATTTAATCAATACGCATATAGAACTATACGCATTGCAGTTAGTTATGTTTGCTGTATATCTTTTATAGGAGCAGGAAAGCAGCAAGAGACCCCCCACAGGGTACAGAACAGAGCAAGCATCTAGGACTATTAGAACAAGGAGGTAGTGTTGTGGTAGGTTATGGTGGCAAGGTGCTTCAGTGTGCGGCTCGAGTAGTTTACCCGACTAGTCCAGTCTTGTTTTTTAATCGTGTGATGTCAATGTATTATCGTGATGATGAGGACGTTTCATGAGTTTATGATTATTACGCATGATATCTTTTCACTTTTATACTTGTCAGAGTATAGGCCTATATCATGCCGTTATTCCCGGGATCACCCTCCCACGAATTTGCTAATTTCTCATATCCCTACAGTCTTCAACAAATGGAACTGTACCAGCAAGTATTCCAACAGAGCTGTGCAGATCGGATAAAAAGACAAATTGTCAGAAAAGAGGGAGAAGGGGTGGAATACGCTGCAGATTTTGAAGTATGGGGCTCAGTGACCGCCGCAAGATTCCTGCACTACAAACAGCCCATCTCTCTAATATGCAGTCTATCCAAGTTAGAGGAGTTGGAAGCCTGGACCTTTAACATCAACCACAGGTACTGTAACACCGTTGTTCAGGGAGAAGATATGCACTAAAATTAAGTATAGAGAAAAGATAGAAATGCAATATAACAGTAGTGATCTTCAAGCAGCCTGGCAAGGGATAAAAAAATTGCCTCCATAAATCACTGTGTAAATAAGACCTAACAAAATATATGTGTAAAGGGCGTGGAGGATAGTTTTGATAGGTCTATGGCAAGCCGTTTTGACATTTATTCTCCAAGATTTACTAGTATCTATTCTTTAGATACTAGTATCTATTATTTATATACTAGTATCTATTCTATTAGTTACTAGTATCTATTCTTTTAGTTACTAGCATCTATTCTTTAGAAACTAGTATCTATTCCAATAGATACTAGTAACAAAATGCTTGTTTTTGCAATTGAATTCTATGGGCCCCTGCCGCTAAGATATCTACTATTTGCTTCTGACTAGTAACTATTCCAATAGTGACTAGTATCTATTCCAATAGTTACTAGTATCTATTCTTTAGATACTAGTACCTAATACAATAGTTACTAGTATCTATTTTAATTTTACTAGTAACATTTTAAATTGAACTATCAGTAGACATTTTTATCATATATTATCAATGACATGTAAGAAATAAATTGGTACTAGTAACAAATAAAATGTTGCAAGTATCTATTCGAATAGATACTAGTAACTATTGGAATAGATACTAGTATCTAAAGAATATATACTAGTAACTATTCGATTAGATATTAGTATCTAAATAATAGATACTAGTACCTAATAATTCTTACTAGTAACAAAGTCAATAGTAGATATCTAATATCCGAATAAGAACTAGTATCTATTACATTGGAGATATCTTCAACTTGAATAAGTACTAGTAAGAATACATTTGGAGATATCTTTATTCACTGAGAAAAGCATAATGCGGGACAGCTAGCATGCTTTCCTTGTCTGGGCCACTCGAGTCCAGTAGCAAATTCATAGGTCATATTTCAGATAAAAATATTAAACCATGTTTCTGGATGCACATTCTATGCAATACTACCGTTTTTGTAGATATAAATGAGAGCACGATGAGAGCACGAATGAGAGCTATGGGTGATCCATTCCCACTTTGTGCTCAACACAGCCTCATAATGTAGACTACATAATCATCCTGTCTTTTACTTTACAGCTACAACTGCACACAACCACTCTAATGTTGTAAGGTGTATATCTCTAAAACAGCCGTATAGTGTTTTCCTTTTATTTTATATATAATTTTGCCCAAACGTAGCATTTATGCAAATTGCTGCTAGCTGCTAACCAGCTAGCTGCACAGCGAACACAAGCTGCAACTGGATAAATAATTTGCTGCAACATGGCCAAGCCCACAGCATGTGTGTGAAGAAATTATTCATAAAAATATATTTTTGGAAACTAAGAAAAGAATAAAAGACTGCAAGATCCACATAGCCTAATATTAGCAGCTAACGTATAGCCTGTTTTCAATGTTACTACCGGTAGTGCTTTTCGAGATATCTTGTGTCGAATAGATACTAGTAACTATTCAAATAGATACTAGTACTTAATGGTTTGGAGATTTCAAGTTTCTAAATAGATAGCGACTATTCGAATAGATACTAGTAACTATTCAAATAGATACTAGTATCTAAAGAATAGATACTAGTAACTATTCGATTAGATACTAGTAACTATTCAAATAGATACTAGTAACTATTCAAATAGATACTAGTATCTAAAGAATAGATACTAGTATCTAATAAATAGATACTAGTAAGTGTTGGAGAATAAATGTCAGAACGGCTTGCCATAATAGGTCTGGTTTTACTGAAAGTGTCTTAAAGCTTAGAGAGTCTCTTGTACCTCAGAATGACATTGTAATATCTCAGGAATGTGTCACAGCCCTGTTAAAGAGGGTGAACACAAGATAGGCTGCTGATCCTGATGCCATTTGTGGGCGTATTTTACGCCAGTGAACAGTTCATCTTACTGAGGTCTTCATTATCTCTTCCAGATGTGTGGGAAAAATCACCCACATACCTAACCTAACAATACTTAATGTCTTAAAAACTAAAGAATATATTATCCATTTACGATACTGAGATCAAATCCAAAGGTCCTTATATTACGTCGCCCACTGAACATGCTGCTCTCACCAGGTGTGTTGAAGGGGATCGTCTCCTCAGGAAGGCCTCCCCTGCTGGTGCCTGTAGAGCAGGCAAACACCAGCTCCTCACTGTACAGGAAGGCTGCAGGGCCAGAGCATGGCGGCATCACCAGCCTGGTGGCCTGCAAGAAATCCTCCCCCTGTGGGAACACGCCCATGTGGAGTTAGAGGCCGCACTGGTAGATGATGATGTAGGACACACAGAGCTTAAAGAAGGGCTCTGCTATTGGTCATTACGTACTAAAGAATAACACTGACATTATTACTTTTCATTTGGGATTATACCCACTTCACCTTGATGCAGTGCCACATTCAAATCTTTGATTTGAGATTTAAGATTTGAGATTTAAGATATGGTTAGTCATTCTCGAGGGCGCTTGCTGAATTCAATGCCATAGGGTGCTCCCTCAGAAGCTATGCCTCACACATTGGAAACACATTGCAAAGGCTAGGCTATCATTGTTGTGAGTGTGTGTACTGTACATTCCTATTTACGGAGCCAGGGCTGTGTAGAAGTAACAGAATGGGGGGGGTTCAGCGCGCTCAGACAACATAAGCTAGCAGACTGCCAGGAAATATTTCAGGAATTTGTGCATTAGCTTACAATCGCTGATTATATCTTTAACTGTAGCCTTACTCTGCATTCACACCGCTGACGTATTAAGCTCACACCGTGAGTCTACGAGATCCTGTCTAAATGAAATATCTGATGGCAGTCAAACTGATTTGGCTGAAAGCAGGAGAAAACACAGCATCGAACAGTATTTAGAACATTTTGGACCGTGACGTAATTTGATTTCTGTGACGAGTTTTATGTCAAGTGCACGGTACAATATGAGTAAAAGGTTTGGACATTATAGAGGGCTTGTCCAGAGTTCGTCAGCGATGGAGTAATTTGCAAGGTGAACCCGTCGGCAGTGTGCATGCAGGGTTAGCTTTATTTAAATACATTTAGAATGTCAAGTAGCATGCCTGACAGAAAGCATGAGTTCCACAGTTCTATACAGTAATGTATGTGCATGTATGCACCTGGAATGGTGGGTTGTACTTGGTGACCTCCACGGTGAACTGATCAGAGATGGTGGATCCATTGTCCTCCAGGGTGACCAGGCAGAAGTAAGCCAAACAGGGGGTGTCTGCGGGGTGCCAGGCTACAGCCATTAGCACTAGGCCCACTCTGGGAGAGCACAGGGGCTTCTGTCAGCTCATTATGCACCATTGCATGCAGGTATTGTCACACTTGGAACAAACTAAAATATTGATATTTAGTTGTTAAACCCTACAATGGACATACCAAAATACTGCGTACAGATAAATATATGCAAAAGGAAATCCCACTCACTGGCTGAACTTCATGTCCAGATATGAAACATTCACGCCTTGCTTCATCTCTTCATAGTTACTCTCTGACCCCTGAAATAATAGGAATTGAAGATACTGCTGCAATAGGAAGTTGTAATAGGGATGTAAACGGCTTATTGTTAAAAGCTGCATATGGTGGTAAAAAGTAGGTTGCCATAAGTAGTGAAAATCAGCAAAAACCGCCTGTTTTGGAAATATACTGGTGCAAAGAACAAAGATATTGTGTGTTTATTGTGTATTGCATCATTTTCTGTCTCTTTCTATTTTGTATTGCTATTACTGCCACTGGGAAGTCACTCTGGGTCTCATGTCTATTAGGTGCTATATAAACATGTTTACTCAATATACCTAGTGTATAGTGACTTCACTTCAAGTTAAGTAGGACTGTTCAAAACAAACAGTGTTAGTAGTGTTCAAAACACACACACACACACACACACACACACACACACACACACACACTCACCCATATGGAATCAGCGATGCTGTCCGTCAGAGCGCTGCTCACGTCCCAGCTGAGCAGCTGGTGTTCGGAGCTGTCGTCCACCTCCCATTTACTGAGACGAGAGCTGGTCAGGGTGAAGAAGTGGCCGGCCTCGCCCAACCACAGCACACTGTGAAGCTAGATGGCCAGTACAGACAAACAACACATTAAGACTATAAGAATGAATGCGATGTAGTGTGCAATATTTTCGTTAATTTATTTCCCCAGTCTAATCTCTCATATACCATACCAGGGATCTGCATTTATGGAAATGCCATACTTTTCAAAAAGGAGTTTTGATCCACCAAAGCATCACTCACAGAGTCACTGGCTGGGGGTGACAGCATGCCAAACAGGGAGGAGACGCGGCGTCCGATGCCAGAGAGCACCCCCTGGCCCTGCTGTAGAGCTCTGGAGTGGAGCTTTCCAGAAGAATCCACACTTACTCTCAGCAGATGGTTCCTCACTGAAGACACGATGAAGCTGCCTCCCTGGTTATAACCACAAGGAGTCAACAAGGATGACATTCTGACCTACGACCTCAAACCAGAGGTGATTCATAGCCTGAGCGGGGTGGGGATCAGGAGCTATGAACTATACACAATACTACTACAGCTTGAAAATGATCAACAAAACAAACACTGGCAACGATAAGCCCAGATACAAACCACTTCCTTTTGGGGACCCTTTGCAAGCAAGCACATGTATTTATATAGCACAATTAATGCATTAAAACTAAAGAAATTATGTGTGCTTTTATATTTAAGAATATTACATATGCAGGATAGTGAAATATAAAAAGTAAACTACACAATACTATAATAAATACAAGCTGTGATCTATGAGGAGCATAAATATAAATAGGGCCGGTCGGCTTCAAAGTCCTGGGCCGTTATTCAGTCCCAGTCCGACCCTGGTGACCACACATGGTGAATGCATGGCTAGAACCATTTACATGCCAGAGTGCAAGTACAATAAGGGAAACACAGTAGCAAAGTGAGCTCTTACCCTAACAGCAACCACAAAGTTACACAGGTCTCCCAAGTCCACCTCGGCCTCTGCGTAGTTCCCCTCCTGGGCCAGGCTGGCCCAGAACCGCATGGGTCCCTCTGATGCCACCACCATGACAGAAATGGACTGAATTGTGGCCATCTCCAGAGGACCAGGAGACGTTACAGCAACCAGGTCGGCTGTGTACCCATACTCACTGTTAGGCAGCTGTAGCTCCTTACACACGGACGGCTGTAGATCCACAGGGAATACTTGGTAGAGCCACACAAATGGACGACAGACAAAAACAAATAGCCACAACTACTATAACCACGTATGTGTGAGTGATATGTTCACTTAACTCAGTGTGTGGGAACTAAAGGGGGCTACGAATCAAAAAATATATTTTAAAGCTTGAAGCTCTCCCTGAAATGATTAGCTGCAATACATGTCAACAAGCCCAGTGTACCTTGGCCACAGCAGTCTGACAGATCTTCCAGATAATAAGTCGCTCTCCACAAACCATCCAGGCCCAGCCACTCTCATCCACTTTGACTGAGATTTGGTCATCTCCTGCAGGGACACGAATAATCACAGGGCACAGTTGGCAACAGAGCATATCCTGCTAACACTGGAACAGCAGCCTACCACTTTAAACGCATAAAGGATTAGATTTCCCCTGCACCCATTGAGTACGGGTTGTGAATCCTGACAACTAGATACATAAACATCACCACAATGAAAGGCCAAAGCAATGGTTAAACTGCCAAACCAATAATAATAAAATTAATTTACCAAAGAAGACCTTACATATGTGTGGTTTGCCATTACCATAAGCCATCGTCAGAGCCTCCATAACTTTGACAGGCAGCGATGAGCCAAATGTCTGGACATCGAAGTTGACCGACTCTGTAGTTGTGTGACTCTGGACGCGAGTTGGAGTTGACCTGATTAGTCAAAATAATAATGAATCTTAACAAAAAATCAGTATACTAGCATAAAAAATAGCTATACTAGTACAACCAAGCTTTTCGGGGTGGTTGTTGACATCTGACCTGGCGGCCAGCGAGGTCCTGCGAGGGGAGAAGAGCAGCGCCGTAGGTGTGCCGGTCAGATTTTTTCTACCAGTCACTCTGGAAGACTGCCTACGGCCCGAGCTGGGGGTGAACATTTTTACGGTAGTCCTGGTAAACTATAGCTTCATTTAACTAAGTTTTCGGCTTTCCCAAATAAGAGTCCAAAATACCGCGCGGTTCTAGGCTGGAAGTGATGTCGCATGAAATATACGTCATCAGTGCCCCACTCTACATTCATAATACAGTGTAAGAAGTTAGCTTCTTTCTAATTCAAAATAAATAAATAAACATTTAAAAAATGTTTTATTATTTTAACGTAATTACTTTTTTATTATTGTATAATATATCGGTAAAACAACGTTCACTCTGTCTCATTCTAATAGAGGTTTGTGTGTCCCTATGACCGTGAGAGCTGTGTTGTCTGGAGCCTTGTGCTCCTGGTAGGGTCTCCCAAGTCAAAGTGGTCTCAGGTAAGGGGCCAGACTAATGGTTCAGAAGACCCAAATGAAAACATAAGAGGAGAAGTTACTCTGCCCAGAGGAAGCCCGGGGCCCCAGTCTGGAGCCAGGCCCAGAGGGTGGGCTTGCTGGCGAGCGCCTGGTGGCTGGGTTTGCCACGAAGCCCAGCCGGCACAGTCCGAACAAGCAACATGCTGGAGCTGCTGCCTCCGCAACCCAACCATGGATAAGCGGATGAGAATGAATGGCTGGATCGATGGATGTCATTCCTGTTATGCAGTATGGCTGAGCGATATGGACCAAAAATCATATCCCGATATATTTAGGTTGAATACCGATACATGATATATATATCGGTATTATTTATAAAGTGTGCTAAAATGTTCAGAAGGAGAAAAAACAGGAAGCTCAAAGGAAATTACTTTTTTATTTTTTTGTGACATTAATTGTAGTTGTACATGGCTAAATCCATATCAGAGAGGTTGTGAATATTGCAGCTATAATGACAGTATACTTA
Organism: Forbesichthys agassizii; assembly: GCA_026546735.1. Taxonomy (NCBI): domain Eukaryota; kingdom Metazoa; phylum Chordata; class Actinopteri; order Percopsiformes; family Amblyopsidae; genus Forbesichthys; species Forbesichthys agassizii. Next base: position 4,510,506 of record JAODLL010000018.1, read on the forward strand.
ATTGAATCTACATTTGTTTTTGATTACCGGTACCTTGTAATACTAGGTGGCTGCCTGTATTTGTTTGTCAGAAACGGAAATTGAGCATGTGACTCAGTATCTGCTCTCTCATTGGCTACTCTGAAAAATGTTGTGCTTCAAATGCTCACTCCATGTCAACTTGTGCTAGCGGAGTTAGTAGGCCGACATGTGAGTATTATCTGGTGTCTCTGCCCCTTTGACACTCTGAATGCATTAAATCACTCGCTCCTGACTCCACTCCTCAGGCCAAGTGCAGGCATGGAGGGAGTGACGAACAAATCTAAAAAGTTATTAATAAACATATCATATAACTATATCGATATAAAATATATTTTCTAATTTTATATCTCTTGAAAATATACCAATATAAATTAAATACTGATATATTGGCGAGCCTTATTATGCAGTAAAATTTCTCTCCCATTTTTCTCCCAGTAGAATTATGGAGTCCCCTACTGGAGGCCCACGAGGACTCCATTCAGGGTCTCCAGAAAAGCCGGATATTCCGAACTGCTGTTTGGTGCATAGGCACTGACAACAGTCAGAGTTTTACCCCCCACAAACCGTAGGCGCAGGGAGGCGACCTCTTGTCTACCGGGGTAAACTCCAACATAGCGGTGCTCAGCCGGGGGGTTGCTATTATCCCCACACCCGCCCGGCACCTCACACTCTGGGCAACTCCAGAGTAGAATAGAGTCCATCCCCTATCCAGGAGAACGGTTCCAGAACCAAAACTGTGCGTAGATCTAAATGGTAGCGCTCCACCTCCTGCACAAGTTCTGACTTCTTCCCCCACAGTGAGGTGACATTCCACGTCCCCAGAGCCAGCCTCTGCTGCCCGGGTCTGGTCCATCAAGGTCCCTGACCTTCGCTGCCACAGTTGGTCCTATTAATAAAATAAAATATATTTGATATAGTTATAAAAATTCTATTCATGCGTATAATCTGATAATGATGTAAATGTCCCTAACAGGGTGAAATAACATCACAGTCTATGTAATATGAACATTCCACCAATAATTCATATTATTTTAAGTGCCTGAGCTTGACCAATGTATTTTCCTGACAGTTCATTTGGGAATGAGCGCCCCCAGGGTCGGGGGCAGCGGCACATGTCACTACACACACGATACAAGATCATGCTAAAAATAAAGCAACATAGGTATTCAGCACATCCACTTCAAGAGAAGAAGCTCAAGGAATCATTTCAATTTTTACATAAACGGAACACAATTCCAACACCAAGCATCTAAACGCGCATATGGTTAAACAATAACGTGGTGCACGTGCACATATAGTGCATGTGCAATTCTGCTACTTCATGCTACCCGCACATGCCCCATATCATATGAAAGCCCATAATCTACAAATTCCAACGGTATAGCTCTTATCACAATTAGTTGTATAGTTTGGTACATGAGATAATTCAAATGTGCCAAAATGCTCTAACATGGCATAAATAGAGATTCTGCCCGACATGCCTCTAATAAAACCTTTATTTGCTCTGCTTCACTCCATTACAATCAACCTTTGCACAGGAAATAATCAGATGTTGGGCTTTTGTTTTCTAGAGTTTTGGCGCTGCAACTGCATCATTCCAAATGTATTTTTTACTCTAAAATTTAGTAGATTTTTAGGCGGAAATTAAATGAAACATTTTTACTGTTTTCCATCTCTATATACTCTGCAATGGTAATATAAATCAGTTAACATAATGTATTCGCATTATATAGCTTCTGCCCGATCAAATGAGACCATGAAGTGTGTATATGGACCTCATGGTTGAGGAGCTGCATTTTATTTGTGGTGTTACATTTTAGTTGTTTTTCCTGGAAATTGTGCTAGGGTTTACGATGTTTTAAACATATCACTTTTCTGATATAATACAAAAAACATGAAAAATCTTCAAAATGTTACCGCATAAAAGGAATTACCCAACCACTAAAAAACATAGTTTTGTCTTGTATATTTAGAGTATCAAAAAATGATTTGTTTTGGTTAAGTCTGTTAGACAATTATCTAATTTGACTTTGAGCATTATTTCCCATCAATCCAACACCAATAAAAGGCACAGGCATGACTATACTATATAAACACATAATGGCAATAGCGCAAAAGGAAACAAAATTCCATGCAAATAATGCTGTTGACATCCAATTCACTAGTCAGAATAATAAAATAAAAATTCTTTCTCATTATGGAATGTTCTGTAATGGTGTCATTATCACAACTGTTTCAATCAATATAATAGTTACTGTTCTTGACACCCTAAAACTAATACGGATAACATTAAGGGGAAAATACAAATGTAATACTTAAATTCAGCACGAATCACACACAGTATACAAGGAACTCATGGAAAGGGGGCGGGGCATAGTGCCATCACTACAATCCTTCAGAGAGAGATATATGTGTTTGCTAGCATGCTTATTTTGCTCAGTAATGTTCAGTGAGCTAAAATGAAACGAGCGTAGACATTTTCTGGTATTGAGCATGTTTTTGTTGTACACATTGTCATCGTCTCTTTATACCTGTCCCTCATCATACCAGTCTAATAATTAGTTATTGTAACTCAAGCCTGCTCTGTCAGTTTAGGGGAGGTCAATTCGTTCATATGTTATGGGGGCTACAGGCAGCCCCTTAAAGTCTGAGACATCCCTGCTTGATAGAAAATGTGTATGTGGAGCATTTGGCTTGCTGATAGCTTACTGGTCAGCATTTCTAATAAATTATACGATACATTTATAACTCTACAATCCTACAGACAGCTCATTTAACTGTCTAGCAATTAGCCCACAACATACTTTAGCAATAATGCATATTCTAGCAAAATAACACAGATGGCATTTATTTACAGCAAATAACTGAATAACAGATTTATTGCTTTATTTTGTGGCGGTGAAAAAGATAGTCTCTTGCCCAACATAATAATGTATTATCCCCCCCCCCCCCGAATGACCAACAATCATGTTCAACAGATATTTACCATTAGGCCGACATGTGAACCCTTTAAATTGACATGTTAAAGAAAGTTCTGTAAAAAAAGAAAACAATATATTGTAAAAAGGCACTAAAATACATTCCAAGGAAAGCAATTTGCCATATTTTATTCTTCCAGTGGCTTCTGAGCGTTTCTTTCCTTTTAGACATTCATTGACATCATCAGGAACTGTGGAGTATAGAAAAACACCATTACCGTTAATTCATCAAATATAATTTATTAAATATGAGAGTAATCAACATGTGGACAGAGCAAAAGAGAATGAGCTGAGGCTTGATACAAGGCCAGGGTTACAACATTGTTATAGTTTACAAAGACTGGCAGACATTTTGTTTATAAACAGAGAAGGATATGTATAAGACTGTTTTCAAAATAGAGGTCTAAAAAGTGCATACATATTTCAAATGTATTAATGGTTGTTTCAATTTTTATATAAACAACTACCCTGGTTTAGATAGTGATTGTGTAGATATTGGCATGATATGTGGTGTGCATATACCTGCATCATGTTTAATTTGACCTTCCCTCTCTTTGGTGTATCCAGTGCTTGGAAAACCCCTGGACAAGAGAAGCACATTGAGTCAGTATACTGAGCTTTTAAACACATATTACACAATGTATTATACGTAATTGCCATAGCATAGTCATCTCTAGAGAACATTATGATGATATATATATATATATATATATATATATATACAGTATAACACAATACAGTAAGTGTATTTAATGTGCTGCACATTTCCTAGGGTTTACTTACGGAACATGTTCTCCAGACGTACAATACAGGTAAGGTAGTCATCAAAGTCCAAGTCATAGTTTTCATCAGCAAACCTCAAGCCTATTAGCTGCAGGAGCCTGTTGTTAAGCTGCATGCCTTGATGGAAACAATCAGATATACTTCAGATTGAAGTTACAAATTAATGTTCTTTCTTAATAATAATAATAATAACTACTATTATTCTGTCTTTTCCTATATAGATAAATAATGAGATGTCTAAAGACACACCTGAAACTCTTCAATATGTTCTTGTGGTTTACTAATATTTGAATTTGCTTTATGTTAAATATTTTTTAAATAAAATAAATTCAAATGTAGTCACCTGCAGCTTTAAGGGCAATGCGAAGCTCATAGGAAGACATCTTTCCAGATCGATCCGTATCGTAAGACAGGAAAAGCATCTGAAAAACACTTATTATTAACAACCAGCACAAATTTGTTTGGTATGCAAAATTGTACCAGAAAAAAAAATTATTTTTAATCTTCCATTACATTTCCTTGTTTCATAAAAACATACTAACGTATGAAAAACTGACATGTCTACAGATAGTATGCATTTAATTCATTATGATGAACAGCAATACTATTTTACTATTATATACCATATAGATATTATATTAACTTAAGCAAACTATAAAGTTGAGGGTGTAACCTAATTCACAACATTAATACTAAACATTTAACAGCAACTATACAAAATTTAGGACATACTATCCACTTCTTCATCTTTTCCCAGAAAATCTTAAACTCCTGGAACTCCAGTTTCCCTGTGTTGTCCACCTGAAAACACTGTCAAGTTCATAATCTTAGTTATGTGCAGGTTATGCAATCAATAATTTTTTGATTTACTTTTCAGAGTAAAAATAAGGAATGGACATTGGACTCATAAATGCATTCGTGTAAAGAAACCCACAGTAATAGTTTCTGAGTGTGTGCATTTATTTGATTTAAATTGGCTTAGTGACATAAACTCTACTTCATTACTCTTAATATTGTAATAGGCTACTTCACGTTTACTCAAATCACTTTCCAGTATCTAACTTTATCCTCCAACGCTGATAGTTTAGTATGTGCAATCGTGACAAAATAAGAAGGATACATCCATGAGGTTGATGATACTGTGGCAGGTGCTTAGACTCAGACCTTCAAATTTGATCTCCTTTCCTGAGAACAAAGATCAGACAATTAGAGCATCATACGCAAAATAAAAGTTGAGAAATTAACAAGAATTAATCTGACTAAGGGTAGACAAAAACCAAACAAACTCTTTATTCACTTACGACGGCTAAGCACTCCGTTCAACATCTCCTGGAGCTCTCTGGCAGAGATTGCCTGGTCCTAGAAGGATTGAGATAATATAAAAAATAAAAGTATCTTAGTATGCTATTACTAATATAAGTATCTCCACACAGTTCTCAAAATATTACTCAGCATAAGATTTGGAGGATGGCATGTTGCTAAACAATGTAATTTTATTCATAATTCATTTGTTCTAGTACCGTAGTATAACATTTTAGTGTATGAAACAGAAAACTCATCTATCCATACTACGATTGACTTGAAGCACATGAAATCATTGCTTTGTACAGCAAGTGACATCTAAGCACAATATAAATCAAGCATGTCTACTTGTCCATAAGACACATTTGATTTGGGTGTACAGGTGATAATGTATTATTTTTCTTTTCTGCACAGACAGCCATGCCTGAGACATAAATGCATTTTAGGATTATAAAAATGCTCATTATACACATGTTCAGCACATTGCATGCAGGAATACTCCAAGTGACCACACAGAGGAGCTATGATGTCTTGCCCTGTTTGACCACCGTTCAAACCAGTTCAAACAGAACACATGCTACTTACTGAGCCAGCTAGCTGATCAAAAAGCCTCCTCAAACCCTTTTCCTCATTTGTCTCTTCTTCTGGTGGACTGGGCATGGGGGGCTGATGGGAAAAAAACACCACATCAGCATTAACTTGCCAGTAGTATGTTAACCTGTATACAGACAGATTAAACCACTAGGTGATCTACTTACTTCTGGCAGGTTCGCCTTGACCTCATTCCCCATTTCCCTGTGGATTTCAGGAGTTTTTAAAGGTACTCTATAGAATATTATGCAATACTATAAAAATGAATTGTTTTAACTTGAGATGCTGATGCCCTTAGTGTGACATCTAGTGGTAGAATGAATGTCAAATAGAGACACTTTAAGAGGAATTCATTATATACTGTATGACTGTAACAAACCCCCTTTAACACTCACAAAGCTTGAGCCTTTGTCTCTGAGAAAATGCGAATGAGAAAATCTGCCTCTTGGTGTGGCTGGAAAGTGGTTGGAACCAGCAGATACTTCCCAGGGGGAAGGTTGAAGCGCTCCGACACCTCCCTCATGTTGATGTAAGACTTGCTGCGAGCCTTGGAAGCTTGGTAACGGAAGAAATCCTTCCCCGCGTGGTCTGCATCACTTGGAGCCTGAGCAGAGAACAGGGAAAGAGGGAACGATGACTGGGATCTGAGACTGTATCTATAAGTGTCATTGTTATGAGCACAGGTGTATTATTATATTATACTTTGTTCACTTTGCATTGGATGCAAGCATTTGCTACAGCAAATGACCTAATTGTATATCTGTAAATAAATAAAACAGAATTGAAAGAAATAGTTAGCAAAGACATGAATTCTCTTCCAGCGTGACGACTGGTAACCCCACAGACGTGCATGCAACCACTACCAGATGTCCACACATAGCACATCCGCTGCCAGACGGAGCATCAAACATGGCTGACCTCGTACACAGCAAAGCCGATGGTCTCCAGGTCGAGGCCCTCTTTCCTCTTCTGACGTCTGTTCTTCTGCATCAGGGCAATGACCACGCTACACATATTATTCCCGTCAGCGTCCTCCAGCTTCAGCTGGAACTGAGGGTTGGTCCAGAACGTGTCTGCAGATGGGAGTTGGACAATGGAGGCTGTGATACTGTAAACCAGTGGTGGTCTGCCTGTGAGGCCCATGGCCGTGATGGTAGGCTCTGGAACCCTCTCGTGCATACACCCATAAGAACAGCCTCAATCATACACCAACTGTACATAAAAATAACCATAAACACTAAATACCATGACATTTAAAGAAGAACATTATACAGTATCAGCCCCCAACAGTATGCATACACACTTAAACCCCTTCTTGCAAGTGATAGTCAATATCCCACTCTCCCAACTCCCAACAATTGTTTTATATATTCCCCAGCCAATATAACTGACCTCCCCATATCAAACCAATGTTATTTGAAATCTCTGCTCAGTCTTCTTAAATTTACACACTTGTTATTTGTATACTATACTATATATATACTATATGTATGCTGTCTTAGTCAAATATTTTTATATTAGGCTTTGTATTTGTAATTCAATGTGTCCTTGAGTGTCAGGAAAGGCATCCGTAAATAAAATGTGTTATTATTATTAATATGGCGACTACTAATGCAGCAATCAGTATCATGTGGTGTGTGAAGGTCTGGTCCTACCTATGAAGTTCCTGCATCCCCCCGCGGTGGAACCACGGATCCAGTTGCCCTCAAACATGCTGACCTCCCAGAAAAGCTTGGTGTTGTCTGTCAGGGTGTCAGGGGTCAGGTTGCAGATCTCCACCTTGTCGTAGTTAGCTTTGAAGTCCTCAAACTCCATCCTGGGTTACGTCAACATATTCTAAGCATTAGAACCGCAGTGTTGATTGAACGTTGTCAGACTCGTGTGTGATCAAATTGACTTTTCAACGCCATCATTACCAGAATTCACCATCATCCGTGGAGTTCTGTAGAATACGGGCTTTCTCTGCTTTGTCAACTTGATCCCATTCTCTTGACCTATGAAGGGGTTAGCAGAACACAATATTGCATTAGCTCCTGTGACATCACACTCCCACGCAAAAGCTTGGTTTAGAACACACACTGAGGCCGAGAGATTCTAGGCTCCCTGCACTGTGATGTGGGTGTGAATGCATGCGTGTGTGTGCTTAATCATCAAGTTGTGTGTCTTCAGTCTGAATCCAAGGACAATACTATCCCACCATTTAGAAATACTTCTCGTTACAAGTTGGATTCACGATAATTAGAGACAAAACTCTTCATTCTCTTTGTCATTATTAAGCATACTGTAAATACCTGCCCAAAAGACTTATACTAGATCGTACACACTATTCCTTAATGTTCAGAAACAGTTAATACAGAGACATCATTATAGATAAAACATTTGAAATCTTACGTATCACTCCATTTGCCATTCCATTCCACTTGACCCCAGGGGTTTCTGACACGAACCAGCTTGACCTTTCCCCCTCTGTAAGTGACCTGAGGGAGAAATTAATTTGCGGTGTTACCACTTGTTGGCCTCTGCTAAACCAGCAGCTGCATCGAACGCCACCTGCTTTTGTCTATCCAATAGCATAGAGTGCACATGGTGTAGTATTTAACTGTATCATGGTTAGCACAGCATCCTTGAAAGTCCACTAATAGCTGCTGTTATATATTATCGCCTATTGCAATAGAAATACTGACGATAATCGTATCATGGTGAATGTCCATTATTGGGATAATCATAAGTATGAATATTTTTACAAGTGACTTGAAAAAAGCTTTCTATCTCACTTGTACAGTCCAATTGTATTAATTTAATAATGTATTTATTAATATTAATAATAATAATAATAATAATAATACATATCTTACATTGCAAATAGGTAAATGTAGAGATATAAAACATTAGCCTGCATCTTTAAAGTTTCCAGTCAATGACCACCAAGGCTTGCTTCACCCACATAAATAAGATAAATCGGATATGTTGAAATACTGGTTCCAAAACATGTGTGTTTGTTTCTTAAGAAAATGTAAGATAGAGTGTTTCCATGATGTTTCAGTGCCATTTTAAGAGTTTAATAATAATATTATAAATAACTGAGATAATATTGTTTATCAGTTATTTTGGTCAGGATAAATTTGACATTTTTTCACATCATTCCATGCCTAGTTGAGACCATCACCACTTGGGTTAAGCCAGGGTTTAGTGAATATTAAGTTACTTTGTGGATATTTTATGATTTATTGTATTTTTCAGGAACGGGAACACGAACACATCATGTGTTCATGTAGGATGTGAACGTATGTAGAATGTGGTGGTTGAAGGTTTTGCAAGGTTTTGCTTTCTTAGGTTTATTCCACACAGTCCTACCTCTTCCACACCTGTAACCGAGTAGGCATGGCCCTTGACCAAACCGGTGGTTGTCTGGGCCTCTGATTCTGCAGAGCTGCTGATCTGAGACATGGGAAGAAGCACAATTTTCAAGTCTTTGTTCCAGTTTCATCATTTAATCTCCCCCATTGTGGTAGTATAAACAGTTATTCTGCCAAATAAATAAATAAAAGAACTGCATTATTATATATGTATGAAGTATGCTTTTGAGATAGTAATGCATTTATTTTTTTATGAGACTTCCTAAACATTTACAAGCATGCTTAAAAGGTACATTCCTTAGTTTTACCAGCTGGTGCATTGGTTTGGTTTGATGAGTGTCCTGCATTTATCTCTATTGATTTCAATACAGTGCTCATAGGCGGTCTTATCCACCACTTCCCCTAAACTATGCTTACATTATCTAATAAACTTGGAATAAATGGAAAGAAGAAGTTTCTGGGGCACTATAGCACAAATAAGGAGTATACATTTAATAAAGGCCTCCTCTGATGCAGTCTATTACTCTTAATCCACTATTTACTGGTATCCCAAGAACATATGTCATAGCTTTACATCAATGGAGCATCCCATCATGGAGCCTCTGTCAAGGGCTTTCCTCATGATATGGAATAGGTCAGCAGGAGCTTGCTTGGTCTCAAAGGTCTCCCCAACGCCACCAGTGAAATCCTCCATGGCTTCCAATGTGCTGCCCCCTTTCAGAGACTCATAGCTGCCGTACAGTCTACGTGGATAGAGGAGTTGACAAAAGCATGTCAAATTCCATAGACATGTAGCACACACACATGTACTGTACTGCATGTCAAATGTTCACCTTGAAACTATTCTAAAGTTTTGATGTGCATTTTATTCTTGTATTATTATCCAGCATGCAGTTGAATAATACAGTCATTGTATTTAAAATAATTGTAATAATTGAATTTAAGTTTCTATCTAGAACAAAATAACAAAAGGTATTCCAAGCCCTTATATGTCCACTTATTATGGGGTGTGTTGGTGCAAAATAAAATAAAATATGCATGTGTCTGTCATAAAAGTAACTTGTTTTAATGTTTCAGTTCTTTGTGATCATACACCAACTTGACAACACAATTTAGTAGAAGTTAATGTGAGTGTATTTGTAAATGGTGTGTGGATATGTGTCGGTTATGATATAGAGTTGACATTTAGTCCTTGACAATATATAAACGTATTAGCTAAATAGTAATACTTGGCATAGGCCTTCTCCAGCAGGGCAGACCAGAACTCATTGTAGGTGGCAGAGTGCATCATGGCCAGTTTGTTCCTCACGGACGGCAGTCTGTCATCCACAACCACATCAAGCCATTTGTTGTGCTGCCAGAACTGCAGAAGACACACACATTGGCCTAACTACATACTGTATCTTATCTGTAACAAAGATACCTCGAAATAAATAACATTATGTTGGACAAACGCATCTGCCTAAAGCAGGATTTCCCAATCCTGTTCCTAAAGGGCCTCTGCCCAGCATGGTATAGATGTCTCCCTGCTCCAACACACCTGATTCAAATGACTGGGTCTCTTTATCAAGCTATTCATTTGAATCAGGTGTGCTGGAGCAGGGAGAAGATTAAAACATGCAGGGCAGGCAGGCCCTTCAGGAACAGGTTTGGGGACCACTGGCCTAAAGGATCGCTGTTAAATAGGAATTCAGGGTAAAGAGTGAGAGTACCTGGAAGTGGAAGATGCCAGCATATGTACTGTCAAATTCTTGGTCATTGGGGACCACTCTTGACAAAACCTCCTTATTGAGGGTCAGGGAAGCAACAGCTGCCAAAAGCCAGCAATCTCCTGTTGTAAAATGATAAGGGACACATTATAGTGGAGTAATATTTTCAAAAACGTTGATAAAGCTGTATATCCAGTATATCTGTATGTATTAACAATATATTTAATATTCTGTAATCTCTCACACACACACACACACACTAGACAGTTGGGTATAGCATGGTTTTGACCTGTAGTTCAATAGGTAAAGTGAATGAGCATTCAGTACATAAATGCAACAACAAATGGCACTTCCATTTCCATATAAAACCCAGAGATCATTTGTTTTACCCACCCAGTTGCCCTTGACATATGTCTGCCCTCTCAGCACCACCAAAGATGAAGCAGGGGTTCTTGCAGAGCTCCTGTAGAGAACACAAAGCATGTACAGAAATTAAAGTATGACAGACCCCATTTAAACCTTGCATTTATGAACAGTATGTGATTTTTATTTTACACCAGCTACATACAGTAAATGTGTCCTTGTTAATTGATTGGTCTGGATTTTAATTGGGGTGGGACTTAATTATGTCCTAATGAATGGGTTTGCTCAAATAAACATAGATAATACACAATTTAATCATCTGATGTTTTACTTCCGTCCTGCCCGAAACAACCCTGATAAATCCAGATAAGAAATCACATTTTAACAAGGGAGTAATTGGTCGGAAACAGGTTGGAGGACAAGTGACACTACAAGGTGTGTTCACATTCCAGGAGATTTGGTCAGAAAGAATGCCACACACAAAGACACTACACACTATGCGCCAACCAGAAACACCCAAGAAGATCATGTGTAGTGAGTGGATCATTTGTTGTACATAGCGTTCCATTTGATTTATTTCACAAACTAAGTCAGTTCCTTTCACCAAGTGACACAAAGCCCCCCAACTATTCCCCAAAACATGTTGAATGGCTTTATTGATCATCATTTGTCAAGCACATCTCAACAGAAGATCCATCAACATTCTACACATGCCTGAATGCTAAGGCTGGAGACTATCCCACATGGGAATTCATATATAGCTTAAACACACAAAGTATATTTACATTATTATCTTGCAGAGCAGGTTTCCTTTTTGTAAATTATTTAAATATTTCTGCAACTTCTAAGTGACAATTCAATAGAGTTGACATAAATATGTCCGTGCATGATCTTTCCCAACTATAGGAGTTGTGGACAGTCAGTGCCGTGCAATGCACAGTGAAAACCCCACAGCAGGTGAAACGTAAACATCAATTGACATGAATTACAGTACATACCCCAGGTCTTTTCCATTGAAACTCAATTGGGACACTCTGGCTAAAGAAAAGAGAAGAGTCTTTCGCAGGGAAGTCCGGGTCTTCAAACAGAACGCCCTTCTGCAAACACTCCTGTCTGAGCTGATTAAAAGACTTGCCATTTTGCTGCGTGCCTATGGGCTTGAAGTCGGACAATCTGGAGTTAACAGGCATCTTTGGAGAGCTCTGAGCCAAGACTAGATGTCTGATGTGTAGCGCACAGCTATGATGTACTGGGGGCCTATGCGTCTGCGTGATGGAAAGACAGGCCTGTTAGGTTAGTGGTGCAGGTAGGCTACTGTCACACCCTCCAGACACAAACAGGTTTGGCCTCCTTTGGCAGTGAACCTCGCCCCACTACACATTATGGGCTTGGCTCACTGAAAAAGATTCCTGGTATTCCTGTCATTCTTGATTGAGAAAAATAAAATACATAACATCACTTAGAACTAAATATGGCCAGATGAAATATTTGTGATGTTGCAATGGGATTTAGTCTAGAAGAGACACTGACTCCAGTGTCTTCCGTTTGAAACATAAGTTGTCATTTTCACAAACACCTGGTTTAATTTTTTATTGTTTTTTTATTTCTTATCTTGGCTCAACAGTCAATGATTGCATTAGTGTAGACCAACATAAAGCACAACTGCCTGAGGTGGTTGCAGAATTAACAGTACTCAGTTTCCTATCATATACAAATAAACCAGAGCTAAAGCTTAAACATTTTTTGAGTCCACACGAAACACTTGCTCTTAAACAGAAAAACACTACTGATATTCTGCCACATGAAGAATGGAATGGAGTGGTGGGTACAACCATCTTTTTAAATATTATGTTGCTGCTCTTCTGCAATCACTACATACCTCATATTTTGGTATGTTATCTGGTCATAATATTACAAATATATTTGCATCTATAACACATTTTTTGTAATAACTATTATTATCCACCAGACTGCAGTGTTAGGAGTAAATATCTACAGTCTCCACATAATGCTGCCTTAACTTATTTTATAGGTTAAAAAAAAAAAAAAAAAAGGTGCTCATAGCAAAGTATAGCAACTTGCAAAATAATGTCCGTTTGCTTTGTAGGTACAAAATGAGATGTTCAATTTCATAAAACAGGGCCAAAATATTTCTGATATGTCCAAATTAGCCTGTTAATGTGTTTGAGCAAGACCTTTATTTTTGACATTTGAAATTAATTTACTTAAACTATTTACATAGCTCCAAAAAAAGCATTGTTATATAATATATTGTCTTGACACATACTTTCATGGATCACATAACACCTGTGTGTGACAGCCTGCCAAGGCAATAGACATCATATAGCTCACACGCTCACACGCCATTGGTCAAGCTACAACGGCAACAGCTTCACATTAGGATGTGAGGCAAGGAAAGGAAAAGAAACAAACAAACATCCAGTTTCATTCTTTCCAACTAAACACAACATCAAAATGATACCATTCAGATGGATGAAGGTCCAACCAGCCATCTGAAATCAAAGGTGATACTACATCATGTACTATTAATAAGAGCTCCAGGATCATACAAGGTGACCTGCACCTTCAGTTTGGCAGAGCACCCGAGCGCTGAGTGCTTTTGGTGTGTTCGGCTCGGGGCAGGTGACAAGTGTCAGACAGACAGCCTCTACTGCTCTGCCTTCTCCTTTTCCGTGCCTGTCACCATCAGCAGGTTGCAGGCCATGAACTGCACGTTGAGTACATTGCTGGTGCGGCCCGTGTAGAGGCCCACCAGCTCGCCGGAGGAGCCGTCTGCGGGCGTGCTGCTGTGGGAGCTGGCCACGTCCCACACCCTGACCGAGGTGTCAGCGGAGGAGGAGGAGGCCACCAGGCTGCTGTCGGGGCTGAAGGACAGGCTGGTGACACTGTCCGTGTGTCCCCGCAGCTCCTTGAACAGGCTCCCCGAAGCCAGGTCCCACAGCTTCACCCTCTGGTCCTCCCCGGCCGACGCCAGGTACTTGCCGTCAGGGGAGAAGGCCAGCGCCAGCACAGGCCCCCGGTGGCCCGTGAACAAGCGCACCGACGCCCCCTGCTGGGTGCTCCACAGACGCACTGTCTTGTCGGTGGAGCCTGTCGCCAGGTAGTTGGAGTTGGGGTGGAACTTGACGACGTCCACGTCGGCCAGGTGGCCCGCGTACAGCCGCAGCGGGTACGTGCGCGAGAAGGTCCAGAGGCGCGCCGTGCGGTCGTGAGAGCCGCTGGCGAAGTAGAGGCTGCATGGGCTGATGTCCACGTCCCACACGGGGTAGGCGTGGCCGCGGTACAGCGCTGTGTTGGTGTAGGTGCCCAGGTCCCAGTAGCGCACCGTGCTGTCCTCAGAGCACGACAGCAGCCCTGAGCTGTCCGACATGAAGGCGGCACGGAACACGGGCCCGCTGTGGCCCCGCAGGGTCTTGACCTCGCTGCCACAGCTGTCCTCTTCGTCCGCCTGACCGCAAACACACACACACACACACACACACAGGTCAATGCACAGCTCTACGCTCCACGATCAACACCTCAAGCTCACGTTAAAACACATTTACATGCACTCTCATTCATCCACCCAAAAGTATTTGTCAATATTCGGATTTGGACAAGTAAACCATCAAAATAGGTGCGTGTAACCGTATACCGTTTTAAAAACATGACTAATGTGTGCAGACTGCAAAGGATTTTCTTCATACAACACTCATAGCTAGCTAGACTAGTCGGTAGCCTGATAAGTAGCTTAGACTAGTGACCACTGGTCTAGCTAGCCTGATACGTACTAGCTTAGACTAGCGACCACTACTCTAGCTAGCCTGATAAGTACTAGCTTAGACTAGCGACCACTGGTCTGGCTAGCCTGATAAGCAGCCAGATATCAGGCTTCAGCAGAGATGAATAAAGACCCATTTTATATCATTTGTGTTGTAGCAGGGAGACCTGGAGAATCCTGGACCACTGGGCTACGAAAAAGACCTTATAGGCAAGTCTCGCCACTCGGCAGCCATCTTTGAAATGCTCCGGGCAGTTATTTAGGAAGACTGTATAGAAATAAATGGGGAGAGAGCCATAACTTCCCTTTCTATGATCACCTAGAACAAAAAAAAAACGACATGTATACAATTGCAAATAAAACCTGATAAACTGAAAACTTTGCTCCCAAAACAAGGTTTAAAAAGTTTTCCCCAAGTGTTAAACTGCTACTATGCATGTGCACAGTTGGCTTGCATCAGTGCAACCGCACAATTGGTTAAAAAGGTTAATGCTTGGCAGTAACAAAGCAGACAATTGGCTCTTTTCCTACAACTGCCAAATTTGACATTTCAGAATTCTCCCATAGGGCTCCATTTAAACTGATACAAGTCTCCATATATTTTTTCCCTGGCTAAGCTACGGTCATGGCAGAGGCCTCACCTCGTCCTCCAGGAGGTCGCTGGCCAGCCTGAGGCGGGACACGTCCACCAGGTGGGGGCTGGCCTTCAGCTTGCGGGCCCTCAGGCTCCACAGCTTGACGGCGGAGCTGTCGAAGCCGGCGGCCAGCAGGCGGCTGTTGGGGGACACCTCGGCCGCGTTGAGCAGCCGCTCCGTGTGGTGGAAGGCGTAGAAGCACACGGTGGTGAGCGAGGGAGGCCCCTCGCGCACCTTCCTGATGCAGTCCTGCAGCACCTCCAGGGAGGGCTCGGTCTGCGCCGGCGCTCCCGCGGGGACCTCCGCGGCCCCCCCGCCCTCGCCGGCCTCCACGCCCGCCCACGGGGAGGCGGAGTTGGGCGGCGGGGCGCTGCCATTGGCGGTGGCGGCTGCTCCGTACAGCTGGTAGTGGGTGCGCGGGGCAGCGGCCACCTCCAGCTGCACGTGGGCGCCTAGCGCCCTGCACAGCGCAGCGTTGTCGTCGCTCTGCAGGTAGCGCAATAGGAAGCCGTGCGCCGGCTCGCTGAGCCGCACCACGTACTTGTGCTGCAGCAGGGCGCAGAGGCGCGGCCGCGACGACACGTCCTGCGGTGTGTGCGTGTGACGCAGCTGCTCCACGGTGGCGCGCTGCTCGCTCTCCTGCAGGAAGCAGCCATGGAAGCGGCTGTAAAAGGCGTCTACCGCCCCCTTCAGGCCACAGCGGACCATGTCCAGGTGGAGGTACACGAAGAGCGGGTAGAGGACACTGCTCACCTCCTTGGCCCAGGGCGCCTCCGTCTCTGGTGGAAGGAAAATGGAAATGGTGGCAGACGTTAACAGGGTTGGAATACATATGGAAACAAACACAGCTGGCTTTTTCCACACACAAATAATAATAAAGTACCATATAAGACGTCATTCTCCAGAACACAACAAAAAACAGCTAACACCTGCTCCGATCTACCAGATTCAAGTGTTGTAGAGCAGAGATACGTGTAAAACATGCAGGGCATGGGTACTCTAGGATCAGAATTTAATAACACTACCATAGGGTGCTTCCTCCGAAGCCCCACCCCACACACTGGAAACACATTGAGAAGGCTAGGATACTGTTGTTGTGATGATCCTCCTGCCATTTCTCCTATAGCGCCAGGCAGTGTTAGAGCTATGCTGTCTCTGTGTGCTGCAGTGGGAAATACACCCTTTACTGTAGGCTAACTATGTTGCTTACTGAGTTACATATAGTTACACATACGTGGTCACGCGCTTCTGCAGAATGACAGAATGCTTTCCTGCTTTGATTTATGCAAGACATTCAAAGCTAATATAGCTAATATAGTAATACAATGACGCACCTGCAAGAAAGAGACGCAATCTTGAGTATTGTGTCTCGTACTGTAGAGGGTCCGACTGGCATGGGGCAGCAGAGACTATGTTGGCACACCCAGACTCCGTTTGCACTACTCAGAGAGAGTGGAAAAGCTATTAAAGTTTTAAAAAGTTCTAAACCATATAAAGTACATTTCCAACATTGTAGCTTCAACTGTAAGTAGCTCCTGTGAATATGTTTCAAGCCTAAACACAGAGAAACAGGCATTGTTCCCTATATGCAACATCATGTGTAGAGAGGAGCATCTTTATTTCCTCACCCGTCAGGTTGGCGGCCATCTCCTCCGCTGTCTGGAAGAGCTTGGCCGCTTTCAAGGAACTCTCTGCCTCCACATACTGCCTCCGCTTCAGGTACTGAGCCACAGCATGCTGGATCTGCTCTGTGCGGACCCGCTTCATGGCCTGATGAGAAGCAAGCTGTCACACACTTGGCTCACTCAATGACCTGTTATCCTGACACATCACCCACAGTGTTCTCCTGTTCTGTTGTCTACATGGTAGCTTGCTATTGCTGACATCACAGTTATACCAAACAGTTGACATAACGAAGTCATGTTTTGAAAATGTGACTGTTCTATTTTCAGACTCAATATGGCCTGCTTTGTTGACAACGACACGCCCTATGTCCTCATGTTGACAGACAACAACAGACTTCACATGCAACAGTCGCACATTTCTTGACATTTTAGAAGCTACCGGCACCTTGTAAATACTCACCACGCCAACAAACGGCAAATTATCCTATTACTGTACATTTAGTCCCTTAAACTATAGGGAATATGTGTGTGTAAAAATGTTCACCCGACTTGGATGTTAACACTCAATACATTCAATTGTGTGCAAACGACATGAAGGTGTCGCTGTCGAAAAAGATGCGGAACCGACTGTACTACGATACGGTACCGGTACGGTACTATAGGACCACACTGTGGCTAACCTGCTATCGGTACCTGCAAGCCACCGATGTAATTCAGCGTCCTAATACTTGAAGCAAAACCTATATTCCAAAGCTTTAGCAGACTTTCTGAAATTCACATAAACCAATACAACAGTACAATGCATCACAACATGTAGGTTTTTACAAGCATGTTGGTTGAATGACAAGCTAACTAGCTCAGTAGTCCAGGCCATTACAAACTTTTAGCGGGAGAATGCGAATACAAGTGGGGAATCGTTACTCACTGCATATCTTCAGTAGCAATATATTGGCTGGAAGTAAATTGTGTTTTATGAGACTTGTTTGAATTTACACGACTGCACCGCGCTACAACTACATTGTGCTGTTGGTTCAAGCCACCCTACTAAGATCTCTGTCATACTAGAGACGCTACATTGCTGCCTCTCTCCGGTATGGGGTGGTATTTCACCTATGACAGACTGGTCATCTGAGGCAATGCTCTCCGTGATCGACTTCCCGGGTGGTCAGGGTTTTCAGCTCTTGGTCTTTTAATATACATTTATAGATATACAAATACAATATCGTTTTTTGTCATGTATTCAATAAGATTTTCATATTCTCTGGAAAATCATATTTGATGGCGTGCGAGATCATCATCAATTGATTTATTTAGTCTCTTAGACGCTACCAAGTTTGGATTTAAAAAAGGGGGTTAACTACGGTGTTTGAATGCACTGGTGTATATATATATATATATATATATATATATATATATATATATATATATGCTGTGTATGATGATAATAATACACGTTTTAAAAATACATGATTACATTCAAAATAATCTACATGCATTCTCCAATTACCTGTTTGGATGCACAAGCAATACAAATTGCTATACAAGTTGCTATACAATACAAGTTGACGGCGTATGGCATCGAGATAGGCCTTTCAATGGTTCTTTCCTGTAATGGCAGTGGCAGCATGGTGAAAGGATTACAATACCATGCATAGATACATTTCCTTTTTTATGTATTTTAGACACATATAGGATCAGTGAGTTTGACAAGGTTTGCTAAGCCACCAGAACGTCACACATTCTGTTAAAATGGTAAGCATCGAGTGTAACCTGAATGTAACATTAAAATGACCTAGCTAGCCAGCAAAAGCTAACATTTGCAGCCAGCTGTTTATGATAGCAGATACTGGTTTCAGATCTGAATTGTACACCACTAACACCAGGTACCGTAACCAATACATAACGTTAGTAAAATACACGATCCTTGCGTTTACCCTGCTGCTAACAAAACAATATTACCGTCTTGTTCATGCAATGCCATTTTTTATTTGAAGCATGACACTAAATACATAAGATATATATATATATATATATATATATATATATATATGTATTGTTTA
>JAODLL010000018.1:4529809-4542630 GCA_026546735.1 Forbesichthys agassizii
ATATATACATGCCTGACAGGACTTTTTGGCTATGATCCGTTGACTATTTGACTACGATAGGTCCATGTCATGATAAATGTTTGATGCCAGATTCACAGATGAGATTTATGTAGGCTTTCTGTAGGCCTATACCACAGCTAATAGTCAGTGAATTCGCTTGGGTTATAGGCATATTGTTAAATACATTTAGCGTACTTCATCCATTGTCATTTTTCTTTAATTTGAGTAGAGAAAGCTATATTCACCGGTGGTAACGAAGGAATAGCCACGCTCGGTCAGGATCTTCATCAGGTAGTCAGTAAGATCGCGACCAGCCAGGTCCAGACGCATGATGGCGTGGGGCAGGGCGTAACCCTCATAAACTGGGACGTTGTGGGTCACACCATCACCAGCATCCAGCACAATACCTGTTGAGATGCAAGACCAGTTTGTTAAACAAGGTGCAAAAAGGCTAGAGTTCAGCGTCATGCGTAAAAGTTGTGTGCCCGCTTTCCTCTGAGTGCGTAAATATTGTGCGTAAACATATTCCAGGAACAATAGGCTACATGGAAATAAACATGGTTTGATAAAAGTAGACTAACTCCGTGAATTAAACGCCAAAAAAGCATGTTTGCACATTAGACCTAATTGCGTAAAATGTAGGCCACTGTATCCATATCTGTGCGCATTGCGCTATTATCACGTTAATGTTGCGTGTCAAGATTGTTATTGTTTACAATGTTGCATATTTAACTTTTTTTTTCTTTTTCTTTTTTCTGATGTGTTTAGCTCCTAGTCTATAAAGTTAATTATAATTTTCGTCTGTTAATTGTTTTCTTTTTGTCTTACCGGTGGTACGGCCGGAAGCGTACAGGGACAGCACAGCCTGGATGGCCACATACATGGCGGGGACGTTGAAGGTCTCAAACATGATCTGGGTCATCTTCTCACGGTTAGCCTTGGGGTTCAGGGGGGCCTCTGTCAGCAGAGTGGGGTGCTCCTCAGGGGCCACACGCAGCTCGTTGTAGAAGGTGTGGTGCCAGATCTTCTCCATGTCGTCCCAGTTGGTGATGATGCCGTGCTCGATGGGGTACTTCAGAGTCAGGATACCCCTCTTGCTCTGGGCCTCGTCGCCGACGTAGGAGTCCTTCTGACCCATACCGACCATGACACCCTGGAAGGAGGAGAGAGGAGACGATTAGTCCATGTGAGCTTCTAGTCGGATTAAAATGTACTGACATAGTTTACTAACATAGGCTACAGGGGCAGAAACAGAGGCGTGACGGTTGTGTAACGTGACAAAGTGCCTACATCAAACGTGGCCGGAATACAGCACACACTAGAAAAATATCGGTTATATTTGACACTGAAAAGATCAATAGATAAATGCGGAAAACATTTTTTTAAACAAAATCACAGCGGGTAAAAAGTTTGAAATTATGTGGTCCATTAAACTGTTTTTCTCCAGGACTGTCAATTGATTATCAATATCGCATCGCAATCTGTGTTATTTAATAGATTGATGACCTTTTAATGCATAGTTCACATATATCTCCATTCTCCAATCAATCTTTGTACTTTCAATTTCAATAAATGTTTTCAAGATTATTGTGTTATTGCTCCTTACACCATTAAAACTACAATATATATTATTTCTTCAAGGTTGATCAGTCCTAAAAATTCCGCCAATGTATCTTGAGTTAACATGGCATGGTTTGCTTACCTGGTGACGGGGGCGACCAACGATGGAGGGGAACACTGCCCTGGGGGCATCGTCTCCGGCAAAGCCAGCCTTCACAAGGCCGGAGCCGTTGTCGCACACAAGAGCGGTAGTCTCTTCGTCGTCACACATGTTGGCTTCTATAGAGGAGACGAAATTGTAGGGAAGAAATCACATTAAAACACAGTGATATGGCATAAGTATACATTTCTGAATTAATTAGGCTTATTTTCTTTTAGCCTGTTGCTTTTTTCTATCTTTCTTATATCGCAGATTCCTTTTAGCACACCATGAACGAACATGTCTATATATATATCCTATCCTATATATATGCTATCCTATTTTTGAAAAGTATTACTATAGGACTAGGCCTTATGTTGTAAAAGACCACATGGAGACCAATACGCATGGCATCAGATAAATAAAATAAAACAACACTGTGCAATATAGGCCTAAATAATGTTTGAAATAACTTCAACATTATACATACCGATTTATAAAAACATAAACGAACGTTAATTCGATCAGGATTTAATGGTAGATAATGCATTGCAATCGTTAGACTTTGTAGGCTAGATCCAAAAACATAAATATTATAGGCTACCCCGTACAAACAAAAACGGGTTATCACTAGACTACATCCTATAGGCTATTCATGATTAAATAATATTTCCCGTTCAAAAGCTCTGGGCAGAAGGCATAGCATCTTAATGCGTCAGCATCTTTCTGAAGTTTCTATAATCCACAGGCTACTCCGTATAGAGTTAAACTGCTGCAATATTGTCCATCCTTTAATATTAATATGTATCTAATCGTCTTTCTTCATCAAAATACAATTTTATGGAAGAAACAAAAGTAATGTTTCTCTATCTAATCACGACTTATAGATATCCCAAATGCCTGCGGTAAAGCAAGAATCTTCAGTATACTTCATTCTGCTCGTCTAGCATAAGTTAAACTCGAATAGTCTCCAGGGTTGCCTTGGATCCATACCCTAAGGTATACAGTGTATGTCTCCAGTAGTGGTCCATGTGTCTTACCTTGGGAGTGAGTCTGCGGCTCGGAGAGAGGATAACCCAACCAATGCTACTGCTGAACCAGCTACAATCCTCAGTGCTGTCGGCCCACCTTATATACTCTTCTTCTACCATTCACAACCCCACGAACAAGCCCCCATCCCGTCCCTCTGCCATATTTGGCTGTTGACAGGCTGAAGATGACGTGGAGGAGGGGTAGCAGAAGGACGAGGAGGGGGTCAGCAAGGAGTCGCGCCTATGGGAATTCCATCAGCCAGGAGAGAAGGAGCTGAGTGACGCTGCGCGCTCCCGACGAGGAAGAGACGAGCGCGCGCCATATATGGAACTGTCGATTTGACCTCCCCAAGCGAACCTCAACGCCCCTTGTGGTCCCACCTCGAGGGCCGTATAAGGACCGCGCTGGCATGAGGGTTTCTACGGGAGACGACATTTGCTACCAAGCAGGGTTATAGATTTAGTGCTACTAGGCCCCATCCATCCTTAAAACGGGAAAATGCTGCCCTCATCAAGTGATTGAATTGACATGTCCTGACGATTTATCAGGAAGACATCACCAATTAAGTTTACAATTCACTCTAAATTAAATCTAGTTATGTAGGCCTATGTTTGCCAGTTTCCAATGAGAGCATAAGTAAAAAAATATTAATTTAAACTCACCATTAAACACACTTTATTTAATTAACAGTTTTAATTAACAACACCTAACTCCAGCCAAGAAATGTGTTACGCTGAGGAGGAGGGACTGTCATGAAACTCGGTTTGTTTCTGCAAATTGTGCAAAACCTCCATGTGGTTTTATTTGTCCTACATGCACTTTGTAAAGCATGGCTATGTCTTAGCACCATGTGACCATGTAGCCTATTCGTTGTTAATAAATGGCAAAGTGCTTGGTCCTAATTTAAGGCTAAGACATTTAGATTTAATTTACACATTTCAATAAATCCATTGTTTTGTTTTTCATTTGAATAAAAAAGGGCGGATCATTTAACAGAGCCTGAGCCCAAAGCTGAAACCCTATCTGCAGCAGCAATGCTGCAGTCACTGAAGGAGAAGGATTAATTATAACTCGAACAGCGGTCCACTCCTAGAATGTGTGTGTGTGCACGAGCCGGGCCTGAGAGACAGAGGAGAAAGAAATATAATGTGTGTTGGGGTCTAAGTTGGGGTTTGGGGGGGGCTACAGGTTGTTGTGGGAGGTACCAAGGATCCTATAATAAACACCAAATGACTGAAGATACTATAGGGCAGATGAAAACATGTAAATGTGGTGGAAGAAAGAACATTTACTGAGGTAAGAATCCCACACTAATTAAAACAAAAAACTGATAATAATATTGTAAAATCTGGCATAAATCAATGAAACCAGACACAAATCAATCCTTTAAACAAATATCTTTGACATCTACGTTCTATCTGTGTAGCCTATCTTGGAATATTTGGTTGAACGAATTAGATGGGTTCAACGATAACAATTAAAACACACATACTTATTTTAACATAAGCTACATATTTATTGGAAAAAGTTGTCTTAACATCACAACAATAGGCCTTTCCTCTTTGCTGAAAGGCACTAGTTAAGCACGTGACTCAAATCAGCATGGTCAAAACGAGACCAGGAAAAGCTGTCGTAATTAAAATAGAGTGTCTTGGTCATTTGAGCAAACAGCAGCAGGAAGAGCATGAGGAGAACCTCAGAAGACATGAAAGGAAAAAGTCAGAAAAAGGGGGTGGGTGCATAGTAAAGTATGGGAGGGTGTCTATGAGGGGGCAAGGAGCTGTGCGAGGGGTGCAGAGCAAAGAGCAATCCTGAGCTACTTTTATGCACTTGTTGTGAGCCCCTTCTGCATAGCTTGTCTGTGAAATGCCTAAATAGTAAATGTGTTGGCAGTTGTCTGGGGGAGGGAAGCATGGGTGGCAAAGGGTCAGAGAGGGATTGGAAGAAGGGGGGCAAGGAGGAAGAGGAGAAGGAGAGCTGGGAGGTTGAAGGGGTCTGTTGAGCAGGTGGAAGAAGGCTTTAGCTTGTCAGAATACATGCAGCATGCCAGCTGGAAGGAGACAGACAGACAGACAGACAGTGACTTTTCATGGTAACTTTCTTTCCAAACGGAATGTGTTTTGTTTTACATTGCTCTAATTTTATTTTATTTTCAACGCAGATTGGAGAGAGCGGTGACAGGATGTTGTTTTTTTCCATCCTTTTTTCAAAGTGAGAGAGTTGTTGGACATGTTGTGATGTGAAAGCTAGCTGTATTCCTTCCTGGAAACTGTCAGCAGTAAAAGTAAAGAGTTTACCTTGATCCAAATGTAGGCCTATTAGATTATTGCAGTAGTGACAGCAAAGAAAAGCATATAACGTTTCTCATTCAGTTGCAGTCATGGCAGCAAACCTTTCAGGCAGTAAATGTATGTCTAAGTTTACGCAGTTATAATAGGATAGAGCTGTAAATCACCCTACTTAAATGAGCACTTGTCTTATGTTCTCCGTGACCTTGACTTGAGATAGAGAATATATTTGGAATAGTTTTTGTGTTTTAGTTTCATGGTGGCAAGGAGGCATGTGGTTGTTTACTCTGTTCTGGTTTGGGGTGGATTCGTGTTATTAAAATGGTCTTTGTTCTTAGCCAGATTACTTTGTTGTGAGTGTTCAGGCTTGTGACTCCAACTGATCCATTATTATCATGGTCTTGATGGAGTGAAGTCTACAATCTTGCCTGAATAGTGAGGAAACCTACAATGTTAATTACTTGCTTTAGAACGTAGTTCCTTGTTGCCAAAAATGGTCAGAATCTGTGTTCTGGTAGATCCTCAAATAGTACAGTAGATAAACAGTAAGGCGAGGAGAGCGCTGTGACACCATGGAAACCAGGAAGTGGTCTGCACCACCTGGCCTGCAACAACGTCCGATCCAGCATGGGGTCTCTGGTCTGCTTGTCCTGCGTTACATTCCTGGAGTATTTTAAAAGCACAGTTTGCCACAACTGAAACTGATATCAGTCCTGCATCACTGCTAGCCCAGGACAGTAAGCTATACAACACACTGTGTATGTAATAGACTGTAGCACCTTGCTAGCCTGGCCTCTTTTATGATAACATACTCAACGTGTAAAGAAATACATTTATTTATTAATGTATAACAATTATTTATTTATTATAGTTATTAATTGAAGAGCCGTTGATTTGTGTAATGCTCTTGAATGGGGAAGCAGCACCCTCTACTGTACATATGAAAAACTGCATAGAGACCATGTGCTATGCAGTCCATCTATACACAAATGAGTGTGTTTAACCTTAGCTGAAGTAGTGCTTGTGCCCCATAACGGGTACTCACTGTTAACGTCACCCTGGAACCTCCCCTGCTCAAATAATCAAAAAATGAAAGACTAGAAGAGTGACAGAAGGGGAAGTTGTCGTTTCAATTCCACAACATTTACTTTGTCTTTATAACCTGTTGAACCACACTCAAAAGGTTGGGCAAAAAACACAAAATATTTTGGTATTTTATTTAATATATCTATATATAATAACATATATAATCAAATGATTTACCAAACATAATAAACATTCAAATACCTTATTCAATAGACACCGTATTCAAATTCACTCTGTATATATTATATATTAAAAATGTAATAACAAAATAGACAATCAGTTTCAGTAACACAGATGAGTAATTTTTTCTACAGTCTGCCAGGAGTGAAAGATAGGCGGTACTGACATTTAATCTACTTCAGAAAGTATACGCACCAGTGCTTAACCAAAGAAATTAATTTACCTGACAAGCTATACTCAAATAACCATCTTTGTATAACATGGGGAAGAATACATAGTCAGAGCCACAATAGCCAGGTTATGTGATTAGGCCCATTGAGAACTAAAATGCTAATGGAATTAGTATTAGGGAAGTTAGACTTTAAAATGGTCTCTATGTAGAACAAAATATAACCCAGTAACCCACGTCAAAGATGGACAATGTTTTAGAGGTATGGAACACATAACACATCGTGGAAAAAACTGAAAGCTGTCTAAATGATCCTCTTCTACATACAGTGGGAGTGACTTTAGGATTCTAAAAACAAATGTTCATACAAATTGAAATAATCTTAAATGAATGGAAACACAAAATTGACAGTTATATTGTAACTTCTACTACAGTAGTTTAAAACACTGTGTGTGTGTGTGTGTGTGTATATATATATATATATATATATATATATAAATAAAAAACACACGTTACACGATTAGACATGGAGTCAACATTTTGAGACAATGCTACTGGGTAATGCTACTGGGTTTGGTCTTTCTTACCCTTTAGATAAATAATCATTATTAACACAACACATTAAGCATTCATTCTGAGAAGATACAATTAATAATGTTCACAAGCAAATATTCAAGTAGCCAATTCCAGAAATAAAGATGAATCTCCAGTTTGGTTGACATCCATTCAAATGTGTGTGTAACTAAGCTATAGCGAAAAGCCATTCTAGACAGAATAATGTTCCTCTTGTTGATCATTGGAACTGAAGTGTTGAAAACAAATTTTTCATCTTTCATTTACACAAACATATAGTAAAAAATAGAAAATATATCTTTGCGGTCAAGGCTCTGATCACTTTTACTGGCCCACTAACAGCATGGCTAACCTACATTTGGCTTTGCACACACACACACCAAATAATAAACTTAGATGAAGAATAAGGACGGAATGCAGGTTTTAAGGGAATGGCAACTTCCAGAATACCCAGTCTTCCACCTTACTTCTTCATGCAGATTGAATAACTCCTAAAAATGGCATTAAAAGCTCAGCCTTCACATAAAACAAACATTGCAAATACATATGACAAATATATGACTCAGTGTACTTATATACTAAATACTATAAAACAGTGAGCACAGTGATGCTATAGAACTCCAGTTTTCAGTCCCAGATCAATAGAGAGCTTGTCAGCTGACACATCTGATATAGGCACACAGCACCATAAGGGGTTGATGTTTTTAGCTACAGATGCATTAGAGGCGGCGCTGTTAGCCATTTAGTGTTTGGTGCTCTTCACTGTACCAGTGACAATAGTGATTAACAATGCCCATGCGCTACTAGGAGTTTTCTTCTTCATGTC
Organism: Forbesichthys agassizii; assembly: GCA_026546735.1. NCBI lineage: Eukaryota > Metazoa > Chordata > Actinopteri > Percopsiformes > Amblyopsidae > Forbesichthys > Forbesichthys agassizii. The sequence goes on from JAODLL010000018.1 coordinate 4,537,663, forward strand.
TTCTTCCCCATCTTATCGCTCATCCTCTTGCAGTGCAGGGTCATACATAAGTCTATCCAATTGATTCCAGCATGTTCCAGCACTTTGTTGCTGACTGCAATGCTGCCCCCTCAATCATGTGAGATGGGGGCATACCAGTCTGTTATTTGACATGCTAGAGGTTTTATTTGTCCTCTACCTCCATCCCCGTACCTCCTTAGTGTCAACCCTGTTCATTCATCTGCAGTAGTACAGCAGCAGCAGCAGTAGTAGTAGTAGTAGTAGTAGTACTACTGCTACTGCTTATAATACTCACCAACAGCAAGAGTGTGAGGAGTGTGATCAGGAAATATATTACAATGATAATCGATTAAATTGTTTTCTTCTGACAGAAAATCCATACATCCTGTTATGAGTGCCCCCTGTTGGTGGGGTTTGTGCACACTCTTAAATGGGACCAGGTGTTGCTTATTGAATGCTGATTGTCCGTCCTACAACACCTGGACCAGAGCAGACAATTTTTCCTCTCTCCACACACACTGTGTTGTGTTTTGGTTAGTCAATTTGGTTTGGTATTGGGTTGGGGATGTTTAGTTGGTTATCTGTTTATCTAATAAACTCAATTCATTATATTTGCATGTAGTTTGTTTTGTTGGGGTCTACTCTGCGCCAACTTTTACGAGCCAGCTCGGGTGGCTGCAGCAATAACACACACAATGACCGCTCGTGTTAAAAAATGGGATGAAGAGCAAATCCAGCTATTCCCCATCTCTAACCTCCTTTTCATCCTGCCTCCATCCATCCTCAAACCACTCTCTTATGTTCTCAGCATAAGGCCTGTTTGTGTTCCTCCTGTAGAAAAGCCTGTTTCTCCACGAGTTTCCGGAACATTCCATGTCTGTTGCCCAGCAGCTCTGCGGGCTCGCCACACTCAATGATTCGTTGCTGGTCCAAGACGGCCACGGCATCAGCGTTCTGGATGGTGGAAAGCCGGTGGGCGATGATGACCACTGTCCTGCCTTTTACCAAAAGGGAAGTAAGGGATGTCATTACAATGGGCCAAACACATTAGTACTGTTTGATGACTTTAGCGCACTTTGAGCCATATAGTGCAAATACAAGTGTCCCTGACATTTATAGTGCATATAGAGCCTGGATGCTGTAAAGGTATCAGGGAAAAGAGAGCTTACAGACAGACAGACAGACAGACTACTGTACCTTCCATCAGACGCTCTAAGGCCTCCTGAACCAAGGACTCATTCTCTGCATCCAAAGCACTGAGGATAAACAGGAGTTTATTAACACATCTTCATGTTATGCTTTTTGTTCAAAACAATCATTTTATAATTGTAGATTTATTTCATATTTGACGTTAACATCATAATTGATTCTGTGCTCGATCTAACCCCAGTTGTTGCTCGTGCGCGAGAGTCGCGCGACAGGCCTGAGCTATGACTATGTTGCATGGTTGTTACGTCATGAAGAATAATCGTCCAAACTCTATTGACATTGTTAGAAGTAAACTATGTACATAAACACCAAGAGAATATAATGAAGCCACAGGTTATCCAGTGGGGGGTGGCGGGGGGGTGAACACATCTTTGGGCTCAACCTCTGCCTCCTGCCTTCATTCCGGCCACTGAAAACTCATCACTCATTCATTACTGAACTCATCATGAAAAACAAATCATCTACCTGTCAACTTGATCCCATGCCAACTAGCCTCATCAAAACATGCCTTCCCTCCACCTCTCGCCTTCTCACTGACACTATTAACTCCTCTCTCGCCACCGGCTCGTTCATGAGACACAACATTGACTTGTTCACTGCTACGTGGATGACACCCAGCTCTACATCTCAACCAAACCCCTCCGCAACATATCTAGACTCCATCCTTCACTCTCAACCTCAAGCACCGAAACCCTCATCCACGCCTTTGTCACTTCACGTCTGGATTACTGCAACTCTCTTCTCTCTGGCATCCCAACCAAACTCATCAATAGACTCAAATTAATACAGAACTCTGCTGCCACGAACACAACACATTGTTGAACCAGAGCCTCCCACACAGGTTGAATGGGTGACGTGTCTGGTGGGAAAGCAGGCCATACAAGAACTGGGAAGTTTTCAACTTCCAGGGATTGTGTACAGATCCTTGCAACTTGAGAATGGAATGAATGGCATGGCATTGGGCCCTTAGGATCTCATCACGGTGTCATTCACACTGCCATCAATCAAATGCACCTGAGTCTATTGTCTGTAGTTTATACCTGCCCATGCTGTAGCATAACCCCGCCACCATGGGGCACATGTTCACAATGCTGACATCAGCAAACCGCTCGCAACACATACGTCACATCAGATATGTGGGTCTGCTGTTCTGCAGTCGGTAGGCTGGTTGGATGTACTCAATACTCGACTGTCAAATTCTCAGAAACGGAAAAGTCATATGCCATGCCTGTCAAGTGGATGGATTATTTTGGCAAAGGTGACGTGCTCACTAACACAGATTTGAACTTATCTTTAACAGAATTTGAAAGAAATAGACCATGTGCATAAAATCAGTATTAAACATTTGACTTCAGCCTATGAAAAATGTGTGTGAAAACAAGTGTTATGTTGATATTTTTGTTGAGTGTAATTAACATCATTATTAAACTGATATTGAAAAGCTAAATCTTTATGGCAGTAGTTGCAGTCCATCCATGGTCCATGAAGTGTGTAGATTTGCTAGCTATGATCATCTTTGCTACACAATTGCATTAATATCTGTACATAAAAATACATACAGTATATTAAACAGAAGCATATCACACCCAGTAGCATCTCACATAAAGTCACACTTCCTTTTTTTAAAAAAGAAATTATCCACTAAAACAAATGTCATAATGTCTCACTCACCTGGTAGCCTCATCCAAAAGCAGAATTTTGGGGTTCTGAAGAAAAACACACATTGTGATCATTAATATAATTCAGAGCAGATATCATTATGTATGCATATATAATTCAGTATATATTCTGCATATTATACATGCAGAAACAGTGAAGCAACCCAGAATGATTGTATACCTTAAGCAAAGCCCTTGCAATTGCTATTCTTTGTTTCTGACCACCTAAGAGAAACACAAGTTGTCACACAAACACACACACAAAAAGTAGATTCAATATTCATTACATCAGAATTGTGTGCATGTCCTTTTGAACAAGCTAGTGCAGCCAACACACATACATGGTCACAAGAGAAATACTATTTAAGAGTTTCTGCGCCCTGCCACTGACCTGACAACAACACCCCTTTCTCCCCAACAACAGTGGCAAAGCCTTCAGGAAAGGCCTGTATGAAGTCGTAGGCGTTAGCCACTCGGGCTGCATTGTAGATATCCTCTGAAGTCACATTGCTGGGATCCACTGCACCGTATGCTATGTTATCTCTTATAGAGCAGGAGAACAACACTGGCTCCTGGTGGAATGTAAACACATGGTAAGTGTGCCTGTGTGTGTGTGTGTGTGTGTGTGTGTGTGTGTGTGTGTGTGTGTGTGTGTGTGAGTGCGTGTGAGTGAGTGAGTGAGTGAGTGAGTGAGAGAGAGAGAGAGCAAGAAAGATATTGAGTGATAGATCTTAACTCTTTGATAGCAGGTATTACAGGTATTAAATTCCCCTTAAGTTCCCAACTCTGTTGGTTATGTGAAATAGAAGTGTTTTTTTTACCTGGCTCACAGTTCCAATGTGTCTCCTCAACCAATAAGGATTTAGATCCCTCACATCATGCCCATCTACTGTGATAACTCCTGAAAGTGAGGAGAGATAAAGGGAAAAGAAGATGTTCTTATGAGAACATTCATTAATAATGTAGGCAAGTGGTTCTTAAATGGGGGTACTAGTACCACTAGTGTTACTTGGAGTTACTATAGTAGACATACATGGTATATCCTGCACTGGCCCAAACATATTTGTAATGATTTTGGTATTTAAAAAGCAAAGTTTTAAAGGACGTTTGGCATTTTCAGATGATCTAGTAATAGTTCCTAGGATATTATAACTTATTAAGAATTGATGGATAAAGTACTGAATAAAACAAAAGCAACTGATACAATGATATTGCACTTGTATTCCATACAGTGCATGTTTGTACTGCTTTACATAAACCATAGAAACTATGTGAACACAGAGTTTGCTCACCAGAGTTTGGGTCGTACAGTCTGAGTAGCAGTGACACCAAGGTAGATTTCCCCGACCCGCTGGGTCCAACCACAGCCATGACAGAACCAGCTGGTACCAGCAGACTGAGGTTCCGGAAGATAGGAGATTCCTTACGGGTCGGGTAGGAGAACGAAATGTCAGAGAACTCCAGCCGACCCTTAAACTGCTCCGCAGAAAAGACTAGACCCTCTGTTAAAAGAATATTACAAAAAACATGCACACACACAAGCTCAACAACTGCATTCAATTGCAATAATATGTAACTCCATATACTCTACAAAATAAAAAAATAAAAAATAAGTACAAAAGTTTGTAAAGAACATAAATGGTTACACAATGTTAGACTGTTGTGTAATATGCTTACCCCATTTTAATTTAAAGATCAAAATCGTTCATTTAAATGGGCTGAAGTGTTATTCCAAGTAGTTAACAGTAAGATTATATGGAAAGGGTTGGGCAAATGATTCGTAAAATAATAATCTGCTGTAGGGCCTACTGTATTTGCGTGTATTTGCTTGTTGTACAGTGCTAACCATTTAGGGGAAACTCTGGTTTTCTTTCCAGTATCTCCCACAGTCTGGTGCCTGCTCCAAACCCCTTCATCAGTTCAGAGTAGAATGAACTCAGACCTAATGCATCGAACACAGATTTGACCCAGATTTACTTGACGTAAACAAACAGATAACACATGTCCAAACAACATACTGTATGTTGGGGACAGGATGGTCTAGTGGTCTGGGTGTTGGGCTACCAGCCAGAAGGTTGTGGGTTCTAACCCCAGGTGCTGA
>JAODLL010000018.1:4548912-4569571 GCA_026546735.1 Forbesichthys agassizii
ATATATGCAGTTATATACAGTATACATACGCAGTTATATACAGTATACTGTATATATATGCAGTTATATACAGTATACAGTATTTATACGCAGTTATATAGAGTATACTGTGTGTGTGTGTATATATATATGCATGTAAAACATAAAAATGTAAAACAAAACATAAATAGAAAAAAATGTATAAATACAGATCTAAAAATACGTCTATGTCTAAGTAGTAAACCTCTTTTTTCTACGGCTGCATACAGTATATATATACACTGTACAGCATACATGTATATATACACTATACTTCTATAACTACAACAACAGTTAAGACCGATGCACACTGCACGCGGAGCTGATTTTCTGGACTGTTTCTCCGCTATGCTTTGCACACTGGCTCTCTTTGTGAGTTGGCCATGATAACCGCTGCGCTGCATTGATTGTGCAGTATTAACATAATAATATGCATGTTGTAGGACAATAAACATATAATCACAAATATATTAACATATGATGACAGGCTAGTTATATAAATATAAATGTCTGATGAAGAAATGGTGGGCATGGGAGTGGGGCTAAGAAACAAGCCAACGGTTTTCTTTTACACTATTTCGTGTTTTTCCTGCTTCTATGATGTATTTACATTGCACTAAAAGCAATTAAAAAACGCGAGGCGATGCAGGAATAATTTTCCCGGTGGAAAAACAAACTCTGGCTCCACCTCGGCTCAGCGAGCAGCGTCCGCCTCGCTTGCAGTGTGCAAAAACCCATTGGCTAACACAGGGGGCGCTACAGCTCCACATTCAGCGTTCAGCGAGCAGCGTTTGGCGGCCTTTACTGCCCAAGTCCCGTCAGTGTGGCGGTACCTCATGAACAGCATTACCTGGTAGCAGGTGCAGGCCTCCACCCCGACCCAGTACTGGGTGTAGGGAGTGAGCTCATGCAGCGTCTGCTGACGGGACGTCCCTTCTGACAGCTACAGGAGGGAGATGTTGTGGTGGAGGACATAGACGTGGTGGAGGGTGGATAGGTGGTGGTGGAGGATGGAGACAGGAGAGAGGAAACCGTGCATAGAAAGGGGTGAGCTCAAATCCATTACAGATGATATGCATTAAATACCACCATTCACAGACAAAGGAAGGGTCACTAATTGCCTTACATTATTTAGAATAAAAATTGATTAAAAACAGCAACACGCAGCACATTATAAGGTACAATTTACAATCAGAAACTTAAACGACACCATATTTCTAATAAAAAGCTTGCTTATGTTGTCGTTAGGTGTTTATCTTGTCGTCGTGCAGTACCGTGGTGTGTGTGCTGTTGTCCAATGAGAACACTCTGTAGAGGCTGACGATGCCATTGGGGCGGGCCGGCGGATTAATATTCACTACCGCTGAGGTTGCTAGGACATGAAGGAATGCGGGCGGGCCTACACCTTCAGGCGGGGCCGGTCCAGTACTCCCATTGGCCCACGGACTGGCATCGTGCCCGGCTGAGTTGACTGCCCAAACCTGTCAATCAAAACCGTACTTCAGTCTGGAGGCTGAATATAACGATATATGTGCATTTATCACCTGTCTGGCCCCGTAAACAGAACGTCTGTCTGCTGATCCATCGCCACAGCTGCAGCCCAGATCATTTCCAAGTCATTTTTTCCCCCTTATCATCAAAATGTCAGGGTCATTATATTAACTCCCCGTGACAGCAGCCATCCGATATTTACCCAACATGCATCTGACCAACAACATCATGTTAAGTCAATCCACTGGCTCATCCATCAAAACATTCAGCGGCGACGAGAGCAAAACCTTTTCACGATGCGAGCCCACGCTAACTTATCTGCATGACAATTACGTTTCACCTTCATCAAGGAGCAACACACACCCAGCGTAACGCAACCCACAACAACCAGTCGCACAGGAAACATAGCAGCCAGGCGTCCACACATGCACACTAAGTAATCTTATTTGCGTGCTTGTGTTGAGTCTAATTAGAGTGTGAACACAGTAGAGGGTCAGGAAGGGGTGCACATTTGCATGTGTAAGTCATCTGCAGCCTGTCACAAGTAGCGCACGAGGCAGATGGATGTCTCTCCGGCTTCAACATGTGTGTGTGTGTGTGTGTGTGTGTGTGTGTGTGTGTGTAAATAGTTAAATTAACCCCAATAATAGTCAATTAGGACGTGATCAATCAGATTGATTGATCTAAGTGACAGTCCAGATGGATTGAGATGGGAGGGGAGGGGAGGGGAGGAGGAGCAGTCGGTTGGGCTATAGGAGGAGGAATGATGAGGGAGAGATGGGTCAGCGCAAAGTTGTGGAGGATAAGCAATGGACCCGTTATGGAGGAACGGTCGGATGAAAGAAATAAACAAGTACGAGGGAGATAAAGTAATGGCATGAAAGGATATAACGTGGGGAAAATTAAATGGTACCGGGAGAACAGAAGGGTAGAAATGGAGGGCGGGTTAGATAAAGGTCAACCTGTTATCCCCTGTGAAGAGACGGTCAAGCGCGGGGTTCGTGCACATCTGTGGCAGCGCACGAGCAGAAGCCTACATCTAAGGTGCGTTCAGAACTGACGAACACAGCGAACGTTTGCGGACATATTCAAGAGTTTGACGCAAATGTATGCGGAAAAAAAGCCACCGGTTTGAGGAGGTAGTTTGAGGAGGTAGTTTGAGAGGAGCTCACACTGAAGCTGGACAAAGGGTGACAGTTTAAATCTTGCAGTTTCATAAAGAAACATCAGCGGAGAGTGCCTCAGTGTCTTTTCACAGCAGCACACAAGTGACACGGTTATACGGCCTTGATGATAACGGTCCTCTGCTAGAATATGTCTCTCTCTGCTTTTTTCTCTGATTGGCACCTGCATATAAGGCTGGTGCGTGTATGGTCTAATCAAAACATTAGGAATGCCAGAGTCTGTTAGTTAGGCCTATGTACCAGTCATTGTGGATAAACCAGAGTAAAACTCACTTTAACATGAACTAATAATAGAAAAATAGTAACTTTGTTAGATTCACCATAAATCTCCTCATGCTCACTAGATTCCTGTGCGGGCTAAATACAATTAGCTGTTGTTGGTTCACAGCCATGGTTCGATAAATAGAGGTATATGTAAAAGTATAATACTTCTCACTGATGGACCATTGGTCAGGTTGAAGGCAGGTAGTGATGTCACAAATAATATAGTATCAGCCAATCATAATAAAGGTATAATTTACACTGCTCAACAGCTCCATACACATCTGTGGCTGCACACGAGCAGTGAAGCCTACATCTGAGGTGCATTCAGAAATGGCAAACACAGCAAACACAGCCATATCTCAAAGTCTATCTGTACAGTATAAACACACCCTTAAAAAGTAAACTATTGCACTGCAGGCATACATTTTTACTGTAACACTAAACAGTTGTTTTTCAGTTAACTGTTAAATGCTTTTCCCACCAACCGGCCACTCAAAGCGCTCTAGAAAACTATGGAGTACAGTGATGGTGTATGAATGATTATTATGATGGAAATAATACATTTCACCGTCTGACAATTCTGCAATTAAATGACATGTAAGGAACATAAAATAGCTAACATGAGATTAAAGAGGAAAGCCGTGCGTGAAAAGAGAGCATTACACAATATGTATTCAAAAACCGTCGCAGCCACATTTACACACTGGCTGCAAAATGTTTACCCAGCAACAGCCATGTTCTTCCTTAAACTAATACATCTAATACCTCAATATGACACGAGCTTTTCATCTGGTAGTTGATTAAGAAGTTTGCTCCAAAAAGGCTGAGAAGAGAAAAGTAGCTGAAAGAGAAAAGTCAACGTAGATCACCCTGCCCTTGGTTTCATGTTAAGAGATAGATCTCATCTCTTTGTCCTGACATGATCTTCAGAGTTTTATTGCTTTCCCTTTACTCATCTCTCCGCTCTTGTCTTCCCCTCTCCTCCCACCAGCGGTGATTTAGCTTATTAGACACAAAATAAAAATACACCCCGTTAGCTGCCATGGCAACAAACGAGCCGCCATGGCAACAAACTAATTCAGACAACTTCCAGACTGCGTTCAAGCCTTCTCATTGGCTGGGCGGACTGCGGACCCGGTTCGGGCATTCCGATAGGCCAGCGTAGGTTCTTGGCGGCAGCGGGAAGCTGGGGCGAAAAGGCTAAGTTGTGTGAAAGTGGGCAGTAATTAAAAGCAAGCATAAAGCTGTCAACAGGGGCTTATGACCTGGTGTAATTAGCCTAATATGATTTCTCTCTCTGCACCGTGCTGAAACAAACCCAACTGTCTTTGTGCGCGTCGAAAAACAAAAGTTTAAAATAGTGAAACAGAGATCGATGGATAACTAGATAGATATACAGATGGACGGGGACAGTATAAAGACGATGCCCAAATCACTCTATTCGTCCAACCGTTAAACAGCATCATAAACACACACGCACGCACACACACACACACATACACACACACAGTTTAATTGTGTACATGGGTGGTGCTAAAATACCTACACAACAACATTACGAGCCTGTATACATACCCCCCTCCCCACACCCACTCTCCAAACCCCCAGGGGACATACAGTGCCAGCCATTAAAAGGTCTTTCCAATACAAGCTCAGTTACCAAGGGGGATAACGGTTAATTTGATTGGCTCACTGGTAATCAGGAAGTAAGGTGCTCTGAGGGGCCAGTGATTAATGGCTCTGTCGCCCGCCCGTCATCTTCCCCCTGGACCCTCCCTTCCTCCCTCCTCCTGTCATAAATTAGGACCCTTGTAAATAAAGATGGCACAACAATCAGGCAAACTCAATCAATTACAAGGGTTCTCTGGCCTCGGATTGCATGCCTGACAGGTGGGAATGCTAATGTTGTCGTTGCTTTCAAAGGGCCAGCCCGTCAATTAGCGCGCTGACGCACAGCACAGCGGCGTGAATACGGACCTCGCGGTCTAACGTCTGTGTTATTTGTTGGCACGCGTGTTGGGATGGCGTGACAATGCCAGTGGTTCTCTGTGCCCGCACACGTCAGTGGCGATGTAGGCATGCGGTTATATAAATGTTGTGTTTTGTGTGCAACACCTTCAAGTTGCACTCTGATATTGTGTTTCAAATTAACAGACACATGTAGTTGTTTGTTAACACTTTCCTGTTCACGTTGTTGTCATTAATTGCTCTTTGTATGAAAGGACAACTTGAAATTGGTGAGATTTTGTAAACAATGTGTGTTTCATCAAGTCACACACACACACACACACACACACAACGTCGTACCCGATAGTGGTATGTGGTGTACGGCTGCAGTCCCTCGTCCCTGCAGCTCGTAGACACGTTCCTGCACACCGACGAGGCTGCTGCGCGGTCTCCAAGGGCGACGGCGGCCTCCTCCGCCCTGCGGTAGACCTCGTAGTGCAGGATCCTGCCGTTAGGCTGGGCCGGCGGTGACCAGCTGACCAGGAAGGTGGTGTGAAAACCCGTGTGCGCGTCCGCCTGGAGGTCCAGCAGTGGCGCCGTCTGGCCAGCAGGGGGAGACTCCTGCGTGAGAATGGACGACCAGTCGCTGGAGGAGCAGCCCAGTGCTGTGCAGGCTTCCACCCTCATCTCGTACCTACACACACACACACACACACACACACACACATATGCACGCGTGCACACACACACACAGACACCATGGTGAATGCTTAAACACAGACCATCTCTCAAACCCACATTGCACCCTCATATGCAACAACTGACCAACACACACACCCATGCACGCAGACACACACACACACACACAGGCCAGATGTCTTTGTCTGAGAGAGGACAATACGGACATGGTCACTGCTTCAAGGTTGACTTAGCTATTACTCCATCATCCCTACTCTCCTGTTTTATCTCTTCACGCTCTCATCCTCTCTCGCCCTCCCATGTATCTCTCTGCAGTGTGTTCATTCCTGTTGTTTACAACAGAGCAGGTATAGATTGATGCGCTTATAGTTAAAATACATAAGCAGCAACATATATATAGTCTAACATATTCGTTGAAATTAGATGGTATATACTGTAACAGCAGTCTTCCACAGAAATAAATGCACAGATTTACTGTGACCATATACTGGAGAAAGGTTGTTATTGTAAAGATAGGCCGCAGTGTGGCCATTTCACCAGAGGGGGCACTGCTCTCCTTTCCATTCTCGGTCATTCCCACTCAGCATCACCTGCCCTTCCTCTGCTAATAATGTCTCCTCTATTTTTCCTCTTACTTTACCATGAGAATATTTTGTCAGTGAAATGGTGCTGTGTCTATTTACTGTGCTGTGCCCCTCAACCATTATGTTATTGCTGGGATGAAAACAACAACATGACCAATACTTAAACTAATAATACAAAAATTAAAAAAAGACGTCCGGCCGACCTATGGTAATGTGCCAGGCCCTGCAGGACGGTGAGCCGGGCAGAAAAGCCACTGTGTTCGGGGGTCAACACGGTGCTGGAGGTGGTGAGATCCATCAGGTCCCGCTGGTGCACCGTGTAGTTGACGATGTCTCCGTTAGGACGGGCCGGAGCATTCCACGCCACTCGCACCTAGACACCAATGGGGGGCAAAGAAGAAGAAGAAGAAAACACACAAAATAAACACTAATTACCCTAACAGTAATATCAGACATATAAGATTCACTATAAATGTATGTTTTAATGGCAAAATACATTATACATTATACTTTTTAATTATTAAATTATTAAACTTATATGAAGACAACATATGACTAAATTGTTAAGGTACATGGCTGACAGCATAACATTAACAGAAATGGTTTGACATTAAGTGAAACTAGCTAAAGGGTAAACCAGTGTGGCCAACTTTGAAGGCTGACTTGGCGTGAGAATCTGTACAGCTGTATTTCTGTCAAGCTAGCATGAGATATAAAGAAAAGCTTGTGTCAAATGCCAGAAGCACGAGAGTAGGCAACACTGGGGCAAACTACTGTTTCTTGGACACAGCCGGGAGAAACACAGTGAATGACCTGGCCTGGCCCAAACGGTTGCAGTGTTGGCGGTCCAACACCAGAGGGAGCAGAAGGGTGCGTCCTGGCCGTGGCGGTCGAGCTGCTCACTGCACCTCGACTGTTGTTCGCCGTGACGACGTAGCTGTACTCCACATTGGGCGAGAGAGTGAAGTCATGGTAACGCGTCTCCCGGCCAACATAGATGACGTCACCGTCCCGGCGGAGCTCGTAGCCCGTGACGACGCCGTTGGGCTGCTCCGGGGGTCCCCAGCTGACCTCCACTGACCCTGAGCTGGTGACCTACAGAACAGAGAGGACTCCGCTATTACATGCATGCACAGTCAGGTTAGGACCAATCAGACACCACGCACAATTGACGTGGTTAGCTTATATATTGAAATTCAAATGTTCAAATATTTCATTATAAAAAGTATTATTTTTTATACCGTACACACACACACACACACACACACATACATACATACTGTATATCCACCATGCTGTACCTTGAGGGTCGGGGCCAACAGGTCGGTGGGAGGGGCTTCCTCGGTTACCATGGACACAGCAGCACTCGGGGTGCACCCCCCAGCGGTGCAGGCCGTGAGGACCAGCCGGTAGGCGGTGTGCGGCCGCAGGTCCTCCAGCAGGGCGTGCAGCCCCCGTCCGTGGTAGCTCTCCTGGGCGTCCACGTGTAGCACGTAGCGCGCCACCTCCCCGCTCTGTGTCGGCGGCGCGGCCCAGGAGACCAGGGCGCTGTGGGCCGTGAGGCGGGACACCGCGGGAGGGTCCACCGACGCGGGGGGAGCCTCCAGGGTGGTGATGTTGGCGGAGGGGCTGGCGGAACACCCCTCAGATGTACAGGCTAGGACCGTGTAGCTGTACAATCAAATAATATACGATTGATGTAATTTATACTATTACATTGTTTAAAATGTAATAGTATAAATAGTGTAAATAAACTGTACATGTCAAACATATAACATAAATAGAAAAATATTTGTGTGCGTGTGTGTATACACACACACACAAATATTTTTCTATACATATCTATATCTATCTATATCTATATACAGCTCTGGAAAAAATAAGATACCATTGCACATAAAAATATAATAACTAATAATAAAATAACAGAAATAAAAATATTATATAAATATAAAAACACATAGCTATGTAGATATGAATACAAATCTACAAATATTAAAACCAGAAAGAATAAACATATATATACACAAAGCATATGGTAGTATACTGTATATCCATTATGTATGTATACACAGAACATAAAATAATATAATATACAAATGTAAAATATAATAACAATAAAAGTATACTAATGATTATATAATGCCAATGATAACACAATCTGATCACACTCTGCCATTGTTTTACTGTATGTCATTTACATAAGTATATATTAAGTACATTTTATTCATGTAGCCCTAAATCACATTACACACACACACATACACACACACACATGCGCATGCACACAGACAGACACACACACGTGCACACACCTGTATGTGGTGAAAGGCAGCAGCCCTACATCGGTGTGCCTGAGCACCGTGGGGTCAAAGGTGAAGGGGAATCCCACGCCGTCCCTCTGGATCCGGTAAGACACCAGGACCCCGTTGGCCTCCAGGGGCGGGTTCCACTCCACCAGGAGCTCCCCAGGATGGCCCCCGAGGTGCGTGACCGTCGGGGCGGCCAGGCCGCGCGGGGGCGCCTGCCTGGTCGTCACCGGCAGCCAGGTGCTGAGGGCAAGGCCGGCCGGGTTTCGTGCGTGGACGCTGAACTGGTACTGGGTCCAGGGGCGCAGGCCGGTCACCGTGTAGGAGAAGTTGACGGCGTCGTGCGGGGGGGCCTCTCTGAACAGCACCTGGCAGCAGCGGCGTTAGGGTCAGAATTACGCTAACCTCCCAAACACCACCCGCCTGCTAGCCTCGTGAGATCACGATGGTCTCGCGAGGCTTCAGTTTCAGTTTAATTTCGCCATGAGAATTAGTCAGGAAAAGCCTTAATTTTGAATGTGTCCGAGTAGCAACGGAATACTGTAGCTACACGGGCGTGGTTTAGGTTTGCGAAACGACCAAATGGTTCATCCATTAAACTGTAAACTGTAAGTTTTTTTTTTAAAGTACCTGCCCTTTGCAAACTGTTTCAATGGTCTCCCCAGATATATTTGTAACAACAATTGTCCTATCCCAAGCCCCGTAAAAAAACATTGCCTATTAGATGTACATAAAATATAGTGAATAATATTTTAAAATTAATATTTTAATACATTTAAATTAAAGCTATAGTCAGCTATTGCATGCTAATTGTAAGCTAATACACTTTTTTGTCAAAATCACAGAATATTCCTCACATTTCGCTAGCTTACCATTCTCTGTGTATGTTGAAAAAAGAATATGGTTCTTCCACAAAGCCCTGGGTCCATTAATAGCAACATAAACAAAGTGGCGAACACCGCTCACAACAACAATGCCGCTTGGCTTCACAATGCATTTTAATGTGTTAATGTGAGTGAGTGTGTGAGTTAGCAGGCGACCCTGCCTCAGACATTTGTAAATTAACTACAGGGATAAACCCCACTGTGACTTCTGTGTATAGTATGTGAGGGATCCCCCACAGCCCCAAGACAAACAAGCATACAGGCAGGGTGCAAAGGTGTCGCTCTACCTTTCCTTCATCGACACGCCCTTCACTACCCATCCCCTGTGCCTCGTCCTCCACAACCAGCCTCCCCAGGAGGACGTACTCCTGTATTGGCCCGTTCGGCCGGGAGGGCGGGCTCCAGGCCAGCGTCACCCGGTCGGGGCCAGTGAAGAGCGGCGTGGGCGGGGCCTGTGCTTCGGGGGGCGCGGCTGCCGTGGCAACGCGCTGGGGAGGGGTGCGCGTGCACCCGGCCGCGGTGCAGGCCTCCAGCACCAGCAGGTAGTCCGTCCATGGCTCCAAGCGGCGGAACAGGAACTGGGGGGAGAGGCCACTGAACTCCAGGTTCCCCTCGCTGTACAGGTTGTACATCTGGAGGAGGAGAGTAGGAGGAGGTGGGAATGTACATGTTATTCATCTACAGGAGAGGAGAAGGAGGTGGGAATGTACAGGTTGTACATCTGGAGGAGGAGAGTAGGAGGAGGTGGGAATGTACATGTTATTCATCTACAGGAGAGGAGGAGGAGGTGGGAATGTACAGGTTATACATCTGGAGGAGGAGCAGAGGAGTGATGACACTATTGTGTGTGTGTGTGTGTGTGTGTGTGTGCGCGTGCACGTGCACATACAGTGATGCCACCATTGGGTGTGTGAGGCGGCTCCCAGCCCAGCAGCAGTGCACGGCCTTGCTCCCTCTGCTCTACTGTGAAGTTCCCCAGGCCTGCCGGAGACGCCTCCAGGGTGCTGGTGGACACCCACGCACTGGACATGCTGCCTGAGGGGGCGGGCACAACACACGCCCATCACTACGGCTGCTGTGCACTGATTGGTGCAGAAACACAAAGAGATGTACACACCTGCCCCATTCACCGCCTCCACACGCAGACTGTAATGGCTGTAAGGCTCTAGGCCATAGAGACTTGCCTCTAGCACTGTGCCCTGAAAAAGAGAGAGAGAGAGAGAGAGAGAGAGAGAGAGAGAGAGAGAGAAAGAGAGTTTTAACAAGACTTTAATTAGACAACAGTATATTCCATTTTATGTTTCAATGTTATGTTTTACATACAAAATATAATCCCATCATTATTGACCGTAAACAAAGCTCCTTTATAATCCCACACTCTCTTGAACTCCCCTACATCACCCATCATTTTATAAAAAGTATATTCTAGCATTACTCTCTCAAGTCTCTATTTTTTGTTTTCTGCTAGTGTATATTGCTAATTTTGCCTGCCCAATCAAAAAGTTTAACAATTGACACTTCTTTTTCTTTCTTTTAGAATAACCAATACCAAATAGCAAAATAAAAACACGCTTACTAAAAACTTCTTCAAATAAACCAAACAAAGAAGTCAATGTATGAAACAAATCACCAACTCTACAACAATGTGCAAAACAATGAAATATTGGCTGAGAGAGAGAGAGAGAGAGAGAGAGAGAGAGAGAGAGAGAGAGAGAGAAAGAGAGAGAGAGGCATTACTGAGCTAACATGTCACGGGATCTATCCCATTGCAATATACTGGCTTTGCCAAGGAGACTTGAATATGTGTGTGTGTGTTTGTGAGCACAATTTAAATAAATAATTTATTTATTGACAGTGTTGCTTCAATATGCCATAGAGCACTAGGCCCCAGAATCGATAATTAAGGGGTATTTGGTATGTAAACAGTTTGTCTATGACGGTCTAGTGTGCGTTACAGCGTATTGTCTGTCACTGCTGGTGACACTGAACGTTTCAATTGTACTGTTTACATGCTACTGTGCGTACATATCCCCGAACGAATGCGAGCATATTTAAAGCGATTCATTGGCTGGTGCCTTTAGAAAAGGCTTCCATTTAATGGGGGGGGGGGGGGGTCGGGCAGGGGAAGAGACAGAGAGAGATGACAGAGAGACACAGGGAGCGAGTTGGGCAGTCAAAAGTGAGAGAGGGACAGGAGCGGGGATTAAAAAGTGTTTCAAGTCAAAAGAGAAACAAAGCAGGAAAGAATGGAGAGATGGATAAAAAGAGGAGAGGAGAGGGAGAAAGTGAAAGGTTCGGGAGAGGAGAGTGATAGAGAGAGAGGAGAGAACATGGGGAGGGGAGGAGGAGGAAATTTAGATGAAAGAGGGGCAGAGAAAGACGCATGTAGCAGCGGGGTTGGGGGGGGGGTGGCGATAAAGCGAGTGAGAATAAGAGATCTCCCCCCGTTAAAAGCCAGTGAAATATGTGAGGCATGTGGCTCATAAAGCGCTTAACATATGCACATTGTCAATAGCAGCATCTGGCGTTGGAGGGTTTTATAGGAGTGCAGAGACCCTGTTGTACGCCTCTAGATGGCAATACAGCCAAACACTTTACCACTTACACGCACGCACGCACACACACACCTTGTTAACAACCTCCTCACCACATTAAAAACACGCACACAAATGCCGACACACGCACGCACATATGCCGACACGCGTGCATATAACATAAATGAATGCATCAGCACACACACGCAGCAATCAAACGCTTAAATGCTGAAAAATTACACATTAACAGCTCTTCAAGGTACAGTACATGAGCTCCCTCTGCAGTACACACACACACATGCACGCATGCACGCACTCACACACACTAGAGCAGCAATCATCCAAGTTAAACGAAACCAGAAAAAAACAACTGTAACACACCCACACACACACACACTCACAGTGTAAAGGCCTGTGGCCTAAGGTGCGGATGGACTGTTATGGCTCTCCCTAGTAAACACTACTGTATTTTCTGGACTATAAGTACATTTTTATGTTGTCTTGTTTGTCATGCAACTTATTCCGAAGCCCAAATGTCTATTCTGTCTACTGAATACCAACAATGGCCAAGAGATGGTACTGTATACACTTGTTTTTATAATTGAAAATTGGCTACTGAAACAAACATATACTGTATAAATACTGTACACATGCCCTATAAACCGAAAGCGCCTTATGTAAGGTATGTTTTCTTTTTGTACCGATTAATAGCCCGGAAGATGCGGTACCTTTCCTTCCCTTGCGAAGATGTCTCAGCGCATGAGCTCTACACACCAACCCCCACTACCACTGTGTTTCTATTACCTGCAACATTTTGGTGGTACCTTCAACATCTACAGTACGTGATGTGTCTGCATGTGAGTCTGCATTCTTTAAGTTTCTTCAGTCAGAAACTGGGAGATTGTGATCTTGATCTTGTGTTGGTGCATTTTCAAAAAGAAACATTGTGTCTGTTAGCTACCAGGTAGCATTAGTTTTCAATGAAATGTGGACTATATTTGTATAAAGGCAAAATCACATTTGAGGTCATCCTGTTGGCTGCTATTGGCCAATGGCAGCACAACCTTGAGTATGATACTGCGTAGCTAATGTCTATCCACAATTACGTACTGGAATATATTCTAGTGCCAAATAAATTAGAAAAGTGCCAAATGTACACACACACATTATTTATAATATAGGAAACATTTGAAGGTTGGTTATTTTTATAATACCACCAGTGTTAATATGTGAAGACAGAATGGTTTCCAGTAGGCCCCACTAGCATTAGCTCCACTACTAATACTAGCTAATAATAGTATAGGAGAGCAAAAGATCCATTCAACCTGCGTGTGTGTGTGTGTGTGTGTGTAGCCCCAGGACCATGTGTTCACCAGAATGATCAAAGTCAACAGTTAATCATGCCAAAAGCAAAAGAGGGCAAAGTAGAATATGTGGTTGGAGAGAGAGAGAGAGAGAAAGGGAGAGATGAGGAAGACAAGAAATGAGAAAAAGCAAGAGAGATGAGAAGTATAAAAAAGAGAAAAGTGAGAGAGAGAGAGAGAGAGAGAGAGAGAGAGAGAGCGAACGAAAGAGAGCGTGAGAGAAAGGAAGCAGCGAAGACAAGCGGCGGGGAGTGAAAGCAGAACGAGAGGCCTTGCTAATTTATACATTAAAGAGTCCTCAGATCTTACATGGCTCAACACAATTTAGCGTCGGGCGGATGGGAGCAATCTAGTCAATCCTTTACTTCTCATTCCTCGCATTCTGTTTTTATTCCTCTTTGGTGTGTGAGCTGAGCTACGGCAAGCCTAGCCAGCGTCCTGCACGTGGACCAATAATTTCTGTTCACATGTGTGTTTATGTGTGAGATCCTATTAAGCATATATGTAAGGGTCCCCGTGAAGCATGTATTAAAGTAGTGTGTGTGTGTGTGTATAAGGTGGGTGGTGGGGAGGTGTGTGTGTGTGTGTGTGTGTGTGTGTGTAAGGGTTTCTGATGTGTGTGGGCATGTGTGTTTATGTGTGCGTCCCTATAAAGCATATATGTAGGGGTCCCCATAAAGCATGTAACACTGTATGTAGTGTGTGTGTGTGTGTGTGTGTGTGTGTGTGTGTGTAAGGTGGGGGTTTCTGATGTGCGTGGGCATGTGTGTGTGTGATATTCAGGTGGACAGGCTTGGGCAGCCAGGGGGGCCAGTGGGTGATACTAATTAAGAATAACCATGTGTATTTGTCAGAAGAATTATGCTGATTATCTCACGGAGACCCCGGCGCTGGGCCCTGTAGAGACACAGAGACCCAACGTCATTAGCATATGGCGGCTGCACTCACGCGTGCTCACACGTGTGCTCACACGTGCACACGCAGAGGTAAAGGAATGCCTGGTGCCGGAGAGCAGACATAAAAGAATCATTATTTAATGGCCGCTGACGGTCAGGTTGGACTTCTTCTGTCAGAAGCACAGATCTCTCACAAGCATCATCTAGCCTCTGGTTATATTATAACGGCGCAGGCTTTCCTATTTTATTATATGCGTACACTAAACAGAAAAAGGCATCAAAGGAAGGAAAGGAATGTACACGGTTTAAGCCGTGTACATGTGTGGTGTTTGCACATTGCTTAGGGTCGCTAATTGAGCAGGGTTTTGGCTATTTAGTGTTAATACTAGCTGGCACTTGACTATTGAATCACTTCAAGTTTAAGTTCAACCCTTTATTGGTCCTAATGGGGCAATTGTTTTTATTTACGTATAATTTATATTATTGGCACTGGCTGCTCACCCTTCTCTGTCAATTGAACTGCATTGTGCTGTCTTGCATTTCTGTTTGTATTCTGGGTATTGTATGTCCATTAACTGTAGCCTGGCAAACCATTCGAGTAATTGTTTTTCAAGGGATTTTGAGGTGAACCAGAGCACCTCACGCTGCTCTCTCTCACCCCATGCCAAGCTCCCAGTCCAAGTCTGTGTGCGTGTGTGTACACACATATGTACAGTAGGGCAGGGTATTGCCAAGGACCAAGGATGATATGTATTACGATACATTGGTCACAATACATGGGTCACGATACAATCCGTATAACAAAACATTGCGATAGAATACATATTGCAGTACTCAAATCATTTATTGGTGTACGAGAAACATGTATATCAGTATATTGATAACTCAAACAGTATTGCAGTATATTGTGGTATAGATTTTTGATGGCTACATTAGGGAAGCTGGTGTAATTGCCCTGTGTGCGTGTGTGTGTGTGTGTGTGTGTGTTTTGAGATTTTTTTACTTTGCTATTCACTTGCACACAGCTACAGTATGTGCACGTACACTGACCAACAAGCATGCAAAGCACCACTAGGCATGTGTTGTGCCCCTAGAACTATATGTGCCCATGGCCACAACAAGGGCAAATGAGAGATGACACTGTAGGGCCCTACTTAACACTGAAGGCCATCATTATAGTGTGTGTGTGTCTGTGTGTGTATGCGATTTATTCGCCAGAGCAATACTGACCTGCAAAGCCTAAGTGAAGTAACTAAGCAAATAGGAAAACTGATATATATATATATATATATATATATATATATATTTTTTTTTTTTACCGGCCAGAAATTTTATAAATATTTTTCTCAAAAACAAAAACAAATTTAACCCTCAAACACAAGATAAAGCTGATATAAAGAAGTTAATTTTTTGTAATAATAACCAGATACATACTTATTTTAGGTTACATACTTAAAATATGTTAGCCTTTGGATGGCAGAATAGAGTAGTTCTTTATTGTATGTTAATTCATTAAAGAAATGTCTTTGTTCTGACAAAATCCATCTATATAATTTTTGAAAACGCACGCATGCACGCACACACACATTTCTCCAGTCTCCAAAGATGTATTCACTTGTAAACACACACAATTCCCATAGCGTGAGGAGGACCATGGCATCAAGTCAGCAGTGCTAAACAACCATTAGGAGAAGTGGAGAGCCCTACAGTAGATGATGCAGCCCCTTCAGGGACAGACACGCAATAACACACACACAGCCTGTCATTACCGGGAGAGAGACGCAGAGAAACTGCCAAAGAATAACACGAAAGCTATCATTTAGGAGAGAACCAAGAGAGGAAAAGCGGTTAGGAAATAAAGTTAGAGAAAAAATGAATTGATTTGAAAGGTTACAAATAAACAAACAGATGAATATAGAGACTGCAGAGAAAACACCGGTAAAGGAAGAAGCCATGACAGTGGCTTGGACGGACAAAACAGACGGAGGAGAAGCTTTGTGGCGGCAGAGAGCATGTTGCAGCCTAATTATTTGGCTGTTTATGCGGAATGTTGAGGGCCCTCCAATCAGAGCCAGAGGCCTCGCGCTAAGGATCCTATAGGGCCGAGGGCCTGACAAACTATGTGTCCTCCTCTACCCATCCACTCGTCTCACGCCTCCTTTCCTCCTGTCCACCCCTTCTCTCCCCTCAGCATCTCCTCGCTCCACTCATCTTTGCATTTTCCTTGTCCTTACTACTATGCGGAGACACAGAACACAAGGGCTCTCTACAGAGGAAGAGATCTAGATCACCGTGAAGCTGGAACCCCTGGCCGTTTTGCTAATTGGAACCGCACAGCCATCAGATGTGACGTGCTCGCCTGCCAGAGACTGTCATCCCTGTGTGAGTTATTGTTTCGTTGTGCGCCCGTGAGAGGTCACCCTCCCCCCTTTCACTATAGATTTGTCTGTTGCTCCGACTCTGAGCTGTACCTACAGCAATGGCAAGGCTGTCCCAGAACCAGACTCCCTTTGGACACGTTAGGAAGCCGTGCCTGCATGCTTTACTAAATATTTTGTGTGGGAATTGCTCCTTGAGGTTTAAAGGCAGGGTTAGTCATTCTCAAGAACGCTTGCTAACGTCGAGCTCGAATAAAAAATAAAAACTCCCTCAGAAGCTCCGCCCCCCACATTGAAGTGCATTGCGAAGTCAAGAGCATTGTTGTTGTGAGCTCCTATTTACAGAGCAATGGCTGTGTAGAAGTACCCAATAATTTTTTCAGCACAGTGTAAGCTATCAAAATGCGAGGAGATATTTGGTACATTTGACAACTAGTGTATTAGCTTACAATTAGCTTGCAATAGCTGGCTATACCTTTAAGCCCCTTACATACTGGATGCAGTTGCGTACCGTTTCACAGGAATTACAATAATTTCCTATGGAAACACACAATATTATAACACTAGAATCTACAATATGTCTATCTGTAGTATACTAGCAACTTAGCCAGTTCTGTTGAATTGAATTGCATGGTGTCTTCCGCAAAAGACTCAAGACACACCTCTGCAAAATCCACAATCAATCTACCTTGACTAGGGACCTCTCAACCTCCTAGCACTCAATGTTAACTCAAGTTTCTTACTCAAATGTTTCCTTTTCCCTCTATTTTACTCTTGAAAATACATTAAAAATCTGGGACCGTCAACAAATTACTGTGAATCATAATAATTTGAATAATAATTAATAGCAATTAACAAATTACTAAGAACCGGTTCAGGCACCGTTTAGGAACCGGAACCATTTGAAAAGTATCGATTTAAAAGAAGAATAAAATAAAAAAAACTTTTAAAAAAAGACCCAACCCTAGTGTCCACTGCTGCTTCTCAGCAACAGCACAGATACAGTAGCCATCATACCCAGCATGCACTCTGCTCTGGCCTGCACCTCAAGATCCATCATTCGGAATCGTCAACACTTACTGCAATAATTCATGTCCAGCTATTCTCAAAATGCATGTGCGCGCACGCGCGCGCGCACACACACACACACACACACACACACACACACACACACACACACACACACCATCTGTGTATTCCCACACACACACACACTCACCCTAACATGCCTACTAAAACCCCTTATCGGCACCGGGACACGCTCGGCCGGCTGGCCTTCGCTGTCCCGTGCTCTCTGACGGGCTCTTAACGGTAAACTAACAGATTGTAAACACGCTGAAAGCTCTCCCTCTCTCTCCATCTCTTGCCCACCCCCCTCCAACTCCATGACTAACTATCCCATCCGTTCATCCTTCTTCTCTCTTTCTAATTTTCACTATCCTCCCCCTTCCTCCCCCCACAAACACTCCCCCCCCCCCCCCCCCTCTCTCTCTCTCACCATTCAGGCTTTCCTCTCTCTCGCTCGCCCCCGTCTTTTCCGTGGGCATATTTTAAACAATGTGTCCTTCATGTACGATTGGTTACGGGGCGTACAGAAGGACATCATTAGCGCTGGTGGTTAAGCTGTAATTTACACCATTACCGAGGTAGGGGCCATTTTTATTGCCTAGTAAATTTCGGCTCTGAAATATTTAGACCATATGGCTCAATTTGTGTAATAACCTTAATTTCCAAGCACCCTTCAGCTCTCTTCAGCGCCGGCTGTTGTTGGCGCACGGCGGAGCGCGCGCATGTGAGAAAACACGTGTGCTCACACGCGTGCGTACACGCACGCACACACACACACACACACACACACACACAGACTTCTATGCGCATTTAAACGTAAACACACTTGTATATACTCTTAGATGCATAACACGTCTTTGGCGCTGCGTTTCCCACGTGCACGTGAGCGCCCACGCTCACGTGAGCGCCGCGCGCACGTGCTCGTGACGGTAGCAGATTAATAGGGTGTCAGCTTGTGTTTGGGTGAGGGAGTGTCAGGCGACGGCCAGATGGTTCTCGGGGATGATGACTGTCAGGGGTCCTGCTCTGATCAATGGGATGTATTAATACAGCACGCACGCACGCACACACACACGCACACACACACACACACACACACACTCTTGCTCAGAAACACCAATGCAAAAAGACATGCAAACAAACACACACACAAACACAATTGGATAAATGGAAGCTCATAAGAGTTCTGCATGTACACTACAGCATTGGAAGAAACACACACACAAACACTCTCTCTCTCTTCACTGGGGGTCCCAGGGGCCACAACGCAACATCTGGAAGAGCTGAGGGAGGGAGGAGAGAGAAGGAGGGGAGGGGGCAGACGAGCAGAGGGGAGAGGGGAGGAGAGAGAAGATAAAGAAGAAGAGGAAGAGGAGACCCAAAGAGGCTAGATCACTCAATACACTCACACGGAGAAGGGAGGTGAGGAGAGTCAGATCTGGAGGAGGGAGAAGACTCTGCAGGACCTTAGGCAGGGTTAGTGGTGGGGCAGGGCGAGGCCAGGGCGAGGCCAGGGCGAGGCCAGGGCGAGGCCAGGGCAGGGCCAGGGCCAGGGCGGGGCCAGGGCGGGGCCAGGCCCAACTTAGCACACACACTTTGAATGGGGGTCTAATTGGTATGGGAGGGAGGCAGCAGCCAAATGGAGGGTCTGGAGAAGAACAGGTAGTGTCAAGTGAGTGAGTGTGTGTGTGTGTGTGTGTGTGTGTGTGTGTGTGTGTGTGTGTGTGTGTGAATAGAAGGAAAGAAGAACTAAGTTAAAAGATAGGAAGAAAGAAAAGAAAACAAAATAGACCATAAAGCCAAAGACTAGAATTTGAATTATTCTGTGGAATACTGTGTGTGTGTGTGTGATGGTGATGGGGGGTTATGGGTGAGAGCTAACAACAGCCAGCCAGGCTGACTGTGTGTGACTGACTAACCTGCCTGTCAAACGGGTGTAAGCCATGACACGAGAGAGAGAGAGAGAGAGAGAGAGAGAGAGAGAGAGAGAGAGAGAGAGAGAGAGAGAGAGAGAGAGAGAGAGAGCATGTGTGTGCGTGTGTGCATGCATGCATGCCTTCGTGTGTGTGTGTGTGCGTGCGTGCAAGGCGACACATGGGGCTCTAGCAGGGCGGACCGCCTGCGCGCGGTACCCTCATTCCGTCCGATCGCCATGACGACCACATTAATCAGCCAAGCTGGCATGGAGCGGGGCTCCCGGCCCAGTATGATTTCAAACACACACACACACGCACACACAATTAATAAAATCAATATGCTAAAAAAAACAACAACAAAGTCTAATCTAACATTAAGATAAGAGCACATTTTATATTTATATATATATATATATATATATATATATATATGACACAGTAAACATTACTGTTTACATTTTATTTAAATGTATTTACCTGAAATCATAACATTTTATAATTTCAGTTATATTTCGGTGTAGGCTGTGTGGAGCCTATGATTGAAATAATTACATTTTAACATGTCTCGATTGTATATTGATTATTTATCTACAACCCGGAGGTAATACTTGCGCTGAAATTGCAATCCCATATAGCTAAAAAATAAACCTGTGGTAACTCCATAGTCTTGCCTTAACAGTCAATGAACAGAGTCTTCATTCTAAGACGCAAAAAGCTTTCTAACGCTTTGAAAATGTACGAGAAAGGCCATTGACCAAGATGCAATTTTTGACGAGTTAGGAATGAGAACATGTTGATATATTATATGACACAGTAAACAGTAAGAGAAAAGCACATTAGATATATATATATATTTTATATGACACAGTAAACAGTAAGAGAAAAACACATTAGATATATATATATATTATATGACACAGTAAACAGTAAGAGAAAAACACATTAGATATATATATTATATGACACAGTAAACAGTAAGAGAAAAGCACATTAGATATATATATTATATGACACAGTAAACAGTAAGATAAAAGCACATTAGATATATATATATATATATTATATGACACAGTAAACAGTAAGAGAAAAACACATTAGATATATATATTATATGACACAGTAA
>JAODLL010000018.1:4577235-4588533 GCA_026546735.1 Forbesichthys agassizii
TATATATATATAAATAAATTCAACAAAGCTACTTAATCTTTGTCCTGCTGGAAGATATTGGTGTGCACTAAGACCCACCGGGCTGGCAGGCCTGCACTCTGACAAGGTAGTTGGTGAACGGTGTCAGGCCGCTAACATTCAGCTGCAGCTCCGGTCCTGCTGGACGCACCAGATGCGTGTCACTTCCTGCGTTCAACAGGATGTTGTAGAGCACAGGCTGGCTGCTGGTGAACTGGGCTGGAAGACGGTACAAGCACACACACACACACGAATGTACAAACACGTGTACACACACACACACACACACACACAACTTAGGATATAATGTTTTCTTCTGTTGAATGGAAACAAAATGGATATTTCATGACATTGCATAGTCCAATATTATATACAGTATCATAGAACTCCACTGGCTTCTTTAAACAAGTTTGATTTACAATTTACAGTGATCTGAGTAAAGAAGAGAACCATAAAGGTTATTGGCTATTAAAAAAACATTTAAAATTCAACATATAACGTAAGTCCATTTGTGATGCACTGGCAGTATAAAGCATTCATTATAGAGAACTCTTGACTGCAAAGACGCTTGCTTTAAAAGGTCAATGGATGTAGTGCTACCTGATATGCTACAACACAGCCTACCAACTTTTATCTTTGTCTTTAAGCCCTTCTATTCATTCCTCACAGTCCAGACCACCCTGCTCACACAAAACACAGAAATGTATGCATAGAGAAATGCACACCCGCACACAGACACTTTGTTAATATTCTCACCGGAGGTTTTTCCATAATTCAGGGCAACTGTATTGTGATGGGTTATTCAACATTCATGAACTCTGGATATCTAGAGAATGAACTGATTACCAGACAAATGAAAGACTTCAATTATTCACCCCATAACTCACATACCCCCCCCCCCCCACACACACACACACACACACACACACGCGCGCACACACAGCCCGAGCATACTGTACAGACACACACCTATGACCTCAGCAGATGGACTCTTTTACACTGGAAGACACACACAAACACGCATGCACACGCTCATATACTATAACCAGTGTGCATGAGATATTTAAGTTGTCATGGCGATGAACACACGGAGCTTAAGCAGCCAAATAAATGCTAATGCGGAGGGGTCCTGTATATCTGGGCATACGTCAAGGCCTGGTACGCTATGCATATGAAGGCCCAACACACGCGTGCGCGAGCATGTGCACGCACGCCCACTGGCACTCCAGACTCTGGGCTCAGGAAACTAACCAACCGTGAGAACCCAGGCGATATTTCCACTCCCTTTAAAATCAACCAGTAATGACATGAGAATGGGCCTGCCTATGGAAATATCTCCACAAAGATGTGCGCACACGCACGCACACACACACAGTAAACTGTTGTTTCTAGCTGGCCATATAAGCTGTTTCTGAAATAGGAAAACAGCCTAATGAAAGAGTAATGGTCGATGATAGATGGGTTAGGGCAGACAATCACTGCCCTATATGCATGATGCTTAACTGTGCTTGTGTGTGTGTGTGCATGAGAGAGAGAGAGAGAAAGAGAGAGAGAGAGAGAGAGAGAGAGAGGGTGAGAGACCAAGAGGCCAGAAGCTGAATGGAAAAGTACTAGAGTCTCTCATGCTGCCCTTCCTTCCTATACCTTTCTGTTAATGTGTTGTCTTTAAGGCTACACGCAAGATGGCCACCACGTGTATCAGGCAGAGATGCTCACAAGTCCAAGTCAAGTCTCAAGTCTTCTCTCAAGGACTCTCAAAGACACTGACGCCTTCGCAAGAAAAGGAAGTATGTTACGCACTCGATAATAAAGGAGGCATATTACTTAGTTGGTCAGACAATTCCTTTATTAAAACAAATGGTTGACGAGTCCCAAGTCTCCAGTCCGAGTCAAGTCTCAAGTCTTTGGAGCAAGTCTCAAGTCAAGTCTGAAGTCACTGTGTGTGCGACTCGGGTCCAAGTCGCACACTCGCGACCCCGTCTCTGTTATCAGGCGCTTATCCTGCGTTCCTTTGGAGTTCCTCAGAAATGAACGCTGCGTGTACGCAATATGCAACACAGCACACGAATGTGGTGGGGCAGTATATCAGTATCAGATAGGCCAACAGAAGTCTCTGAACAAAGGAAGTTAGCAGAGCTAGTACGTAATTAGCAACATCTACAGTATATGATGTCTCCATGCCTCTTCTCGGTGATTAAGCCTGCCAGAATAGCTGGAGTGAGGTCTGGGATGATTTGGCCCCGATCTGCCCCTTAGTAAATCTACTTTAAATCCTCCAAGCGCACAAGTGTGTGAACAATGCCTTGCGCGTCTCAGCCGCATGTCTACGCGTATGCACTGCACAGAAACAAGCATATCGAGGCCTTTACACTTTTTAGGGGTTGTGTGTGTTTAACTGTTTGAGAATTTGGATTCCATGACAACACATCCCTCTCATTTATCGAGTTAATTTGATCAAGCAGCAGCCGCCAAGAGAGAAAGAGCTTAATTAAGATGCAGTACCGCAAGTGGCCACCAGGAAATTGGCTCCAAAATAAGAGTGACATAAAACAGAATTAATGAAAGTCAATGAGAACAAGCACCGACTTGTCATTACAAATCCAAGTTAACATATGTTACACACGAGAAAGCCGCTTCTGTTGTACTTAACTGTACTCAAAGTATCACTCCATAATGATAATAAGTCATTTAAATGGGCATGTTGCAATAAATTGCGAAACATCACATGACTCAGTGAACCAATAGCCCAGTTATTTACTAGAGTTAAAACATTCAGCTCCAATACTAACCTAATGGAGGAGCTGGAGACTTAACCTCAACTCCTGGCTGTGAAAAACTTTTTTTTTTGGCGAAGTCACAAACATTACAGCCATCTTTAAAGGTATAGTCAGTCATTCTGAGAAAATCTGGTTCATACTTGAACAAAAAAAAAGCCTCTCGCTAGCTTCAATGTCATGAGGTGATTCCTTAGAAGCTCCACCCTACACTTTGGAACCATATCGTCAATGCTGGGATAGTGTTTTGTGGTGCGGTCTGCACCTGCACCACTTTGTTTATGATCCCATTAACAGAACCAGGGCTGTGAAGAAATGTCGTGATTGCTGGAGGATAATACAGCGCACACAGAGAATGTAAAGCAGCATACTTTGAGTACATATTTACTGAATTTTACAAAAAGTATATTATCTTAGAATCACGGACTTTACCTTTAAATTATCACACTGTTCTTCTGAACACAGGAGGTCACACTACTATATTCTATGAGCTACCATAGATCTAACAACAGATAAATATCTAGACTGTAAATAGGCAAACACAATTGATCCATTCTGCCCAACTGTGATGCATTGTCATAGTGACCATGTTGAGGGGAAACCCAATTAACCACAATGCCGCAGTAAATCCCTGGCTGGGTGTGTTTGCTCGGTCAATGTCAGAATAAATCAGAGGGCTGTGATTGGTTAATGAAGACAGACCTGATTGCTATCTGCATCTGAGAGCTTCTGAGAGGATTATCACACACCATCGGCTTAAGAAAATTGCTCTTAGAAAACCACACCTTAGGTAGGCCTAGTTAGATATCATCAAATAACAACATCATCTCTATGTACCGGACACATCTTAATCTAAATGCGTGAAAGGGGAAGTGTGTCTACTGTACAGGAAACTGCTAAAGGTATAGTCAGCTAACACGATTTGTCAAATTCACCAAACATCTCCTCGCATTTAGCTATCTTACCGTTCTCTGTGCGTGTTGAGAAATTAGTTAGTGAGCTGAAAAATATTGTTTTGATTTGAGCTCAAAGTTCTCGAGAACGACTAACCCTGCCTTGAACAAAGCCTGACATGTCTCTTCTAGTGGAGATACACCGGAACCTAGCGTAATGTGTGTGATGTCAGCCTTTAAGATGCTTTATTGACAACGACTGTCCATCCACACACACTAATCAATCTGCCATCTATTGATTAATGCATCCATTCATCTAATGATCAATCCATCCATTCATCCATCCGTCCGTCCATCCATCCATCCAGGGTAGCTCGTCCTGCCGATCAGGGGAAGGCAGCATCTGTGTGTGTGTGTGTGTGCGTGCTCACCAGGCGGGGTCCAGGCTACAAACAGGGAGTGCGATCCAGACACAGTCACGTTGTGCGGAGGCGGGATCCCCGTGGGACAAGAGGCCGGTGTTTGGACGATGCACTTGTCACTCAGGCTGCTCCCGCCCCCTGTGGTGGCCTCTAGCTCATACACATACCTTACAGAGAGAGAGAGAGAGAGAGAGAGAGAGAGAGAGAACAAAGCTTTTGTAATGTTGATTCCAACCATGCGTAAATTCCAAATACAAACTGGGGGCTGTTCCTTTAAAAAAAAAAATTTTTTAAATCAAATACACGTTGTGCATGGAAAGCGACAGATGACAATCTATGCCACGCATGCGCACACACACACACACACACACACACACACACACACACACACACGCGCACACACCCCTATGGTATGTCAGCTATATGTGCCGTGATTTAACAGGGGCCCCTGTCCAATGACATCATAAGACATATTTCCCTTGGCATGGCATTTATATGTGGCGTGATTTCACTGATCCTTCCTCGATTTCCTTAAATTCCCACCATTCTTCCTCGCCCCCCTTTCTCCAATGACATCATAAGACAGATTTCCCTTCTAGGAGCAGGTGGCTGGCTGGTGCTAAAGCTTACATTAGCTGTATAAGTGGGCCACCGTTTAACATTAAAAGCCTTTAATTCGCTTTAAAGTCAGCCACACGCGCATTAATAGGTGTTAGCGGCGGTGTTATTGTTGCCGCGCACGGCGCTTTAAGCAGGGGGCTGTCAGCGGACCTGGGGCGGGGTTAGGACGCAGACAGGAAAACTCAGCGATTCTGAGAGGGGAAGCTTGTTGATATTTTGAACTCGATCAAAACGAACGCACCTCTTCCTTCAACGACATAGCGCGCTCGCTCGGTAGCTACGCCCCACACATGCAAACGCATTGCCAAGGCTGGGGTAGCTTTGTGAGGTGCGGTCCACACCACCGTGTTGTGTTTTCAGCACGCACACAGACTGGACGGCTAGCACGCAGTGAGGATATGTTCAGTGAATACGAGAAAAGGCGTGCTAGCTAGCTAACTACACCTTGATTAAACATAATCCCACTGTACGTACCCCAGTGTCGCACAAACACACACACGTACGTAAAGAAAAGGACACACACACACACACCTCACACTATGACTGATGTGTCAGAATGAGAAAGGGAAGAGGGGGGGGTCACAGACCGAGAGCGATGGCGGGGAGGTGTGTTGTAATAGCACCAGGTTGCAGAGGGAGAGCGAATCTCAACACTTCATTTGAAGATATTTACTTAGAGGTAAACACCGCCGAGGGACATCAAATGGAAAATAGTGTTGGTGTGTGTGTGTCAGTTCTATGTGTGCGTTTACCAATGCTTCTGTCCTTGCCTTGTGTGTGCGTGCGTGTGTGTGCGTGCGTGTGTGCGTGCGTGTCCTATGGGGCCAACTGGAGGGAATAGGTTAATTCTCTCGTCATCTTAGACACTTCCTGGACCGCCGAAGCAAAGTGACAGCTAATCAACATTGTCATAAATAATCAATGGCCACTTTGAGAACACACACCCACACACACACACACACACGCAGGACTGTATGCCTGTACACACACACACACACACGTCTGCCCTGATAATAGGGCCGGTGCTCCCTGTGTAATTCGTGGCGCTGGGCTAAATTAGGAAAAGAGGGGAGGGGAAGGAGGGGGGAGAGAGAGAGAGAGAGGGAGAGAGAGAGAGAGAAAGAGAGAGAGAGGAGTGGATAGAAAGGCAATAGAAAAGAGGGGCTGGGATAGGAATGCCTTCTGGCAGGTTATCTGGAAAATTAAACGTCACACACACGCTACACAAAGACTTATTTTCCGGCTAAAGGGAAGGTGTCTTGGGAGAGAGAGAGGAGGTGGGCGATTCTGGGCGACCAAAGGGAAGAGGGTGTCACTAATTAAAAGAAAAAAAAAATCCCACCCACATGTGGATAATTAACGCTTCAATGAAAATCAACACGATAAAGAGCACCTACGCTTTGGCGCGGCCTGTAAACAAACGCCAGATCCTTCTGCGGTGTGATCTTGTAATGTGTGCCCATGTGTTTACACGTGCGTCATTTGCGGGACAAATATTTGTTCATTAAATGACACAAACACGTGTAGGCTGCAGAGCTGGGAGAGAATGACCCGGGCGTGTGTGCGTGTGCGACCCACACGTACACCGTGCATGTACAGCAATGTTGGAGAGCGACATTTTGACTGTTTGTAAAACAAAGTCAAGATGTGTATGTGTGTGTGTGTGTCATGTATCATGTAAATACCTGTGGTCAGGCAGAACACCCGTGTCAGTGTAGTTCAGGTTGCCATGGTCACCGGTAAACACTGTGAGGCCGTCTCGGATCAGTTTGTACGAGGCGATCTGCCCGTTTGGCTGGGTGGGCTGATCCCAGCACAGTTCCACCACTGAAGTACTGACGGTCAGATATCTCTGGACTGGCCACACACCTGACCCACGACCAGGGGAGGAGACAGAGAGAGGAACAGAGGAGGCTTATTTGTAATCATTGTCTATTGGGGGTTTTGGTTTATGAGATAAAATAATTATGTGTATTTGCTTAGTTTAATTTTTGTGTATTTTTGCGTATGTTTTATTTATCGTTGAATGTATGAATTCATTCATTTACAAAATAACGCAGGCAATGAGAGCAAAATCTGAATCAGAATCTGCAGAAAAGACCTAATTCACATCTAGTGAGGATGACAAAGTCAACGACTGATATTGAGAGAGAGAGAGAGAGAGAGAGGGGGGGGGGAGAGAGAGAGAGATAAATAAAATAAATCTCATGTAGGCTAAACATGTTTTTATTATTATTTATTTAAATGGTGAACACAAAAGGAAAAAGCCCAAATTGGTCATGAAAGGCAATGTTTCTACAGTGGAAACGTGTTACTGTAATCTAATTTGATGTTGAACATTTGCCTTTTTATATTTTTTATTATTTTTAACAATTCAAAAATATTTCAAATTGTTTTCCAAATAAATATTCAGCACTACCGCTTTAAGCAACACACGGGAAGGTGCGCATACATGAACTGCAATCACATCAATCTAGATTCTACATCTACAAGAAGCTTCCACTCCAACGTGCATGTGTGTGTGTGTGTGCGTGCGTGCACGTGCGTGTGCACACAAGCGTACCGGCCGGCGCATCTTGCAGTGTGCGTCCTGTAGAAGGCAAACTGCTGGCACAGCCGACAGCTGTACAGGCCACCATCACAAAACTGTAGTCTGTGTACGGCTGTAAACCTGTGAGACACACACACACACACACACACACACACACACACATATTATGTTTGCTATACTGTAAAGGTAATATTTACCTCATCAGAGAGGTCAAGGTGTATAAGCAATTAGTTAAAATAATAAAAGTAGGTTAAATAAATACAAATAAGACGTATGAAGAGGTGAGGTTCATGTAAAAAAGCTGTACTCACTTGCTCTGCACCCCCCCTCACACACACACACCCCAAACGGATGGATCCGTATCTGCGTGTGTTAAATTATGCATGCCGTAACTCAATGAAGTAGCAACGTAAAGACGGGCAGCATCAGAGCTGACATGGTACAGGACCGGCCGCTGCTGTAATGTCACCAGCTCGTGATCTATGATAATTATGATACCTCTGTATGCGTTAAAGCTACAGCGTCCACGCATGATTTATTGATGGAGCCTGGCTACGCGCGCCGGGTAGAAAAGAAAGGAATCCTGCGTGGCTCTTTCAAGGGGTAGTCTATTATCTGCGATAATGCATGTATAGCTTTCATCTATAATTAGCTAAAGGCAATACCGTATTGATTAAGTATTTCTCACCAATATAAAAGCTAGTAAAAATAATTACAGATCACACATTTTAAGTCTTAAAGTGTTTACATGGCAAGTTGATGTGCTTCATATTTTAATTAAATTACTGAATGTTAATTTGAGTTAAATTACCATAAATAGCTTTAGTAAAGTAGGTTCAACAAGAATATAATAGCATCTCAATATACATTTCAGGTAAATACATGTAAATTATATTTTGAATTATTATTACTATTATTTTGATTAGCATACTGTATTTAGCTAAATCGCCAATACTCTATTTCCTACACTGCATCATGCATTAGGATTTTGTTTAGACCAGCAGAAAATAGCCATTTATAACTAATCATATAAAGAAAGCAATAAATTAACACTAACAGGCCGATATACATATAGTCAAATTATATTGTCTTAAAGCAGGTTCAATCATAAAGGATTTGTACATAAGTATACTGTATGTGTCAGATATAAATGTAATAAAAATGTGAATAAATGTTTTCATGACTTGAGCTCCCACACACACACGGGTCCACAATATACTTCATGAAGTACAAAAATCCTTTCATTATTTTATGCTATTTACTTCAGTAGGACGATATTAGCTTTGTGTTCTCTGTTGTGTTTGAGGAGCTGAGAGGACATTTGTCTGCGTAGCTCAAGCCTATATGCATTCCAGCACACAGCTTGTGGCGGCTAGCCTACGCATTATGGAGAACGCACGCACGCACGCACACACGCACACACACACAATGTTGTCCAGCACACAATGGAGTGTTGTGCCAGGCTTCCTCACGGATATATCTACTCCTTAGCATGCCTAACATGCTTCTCTGCCTGCTTAACCCAACCCTGATCAGTGCATGTGTGTGTGTGTAGATGTACTCACAATAATGTCCGTTGTTTGGTTAAATAAAGAAAATCCACCAAGCTTACTAAAGCACTTTAGATTAATCCTATAGCTCTGTTCCACTATTTAAACATGCCACCAAGTGTTTATGCGTGTGACTGCTTGTGTGAAAGAGACATATTAATAATAAATAAGAGTAAATTACATAAAATTGTTAAAAATTTAAAAAAACGTCAATGGTGTTGAAAAAAATCCACTCACACAAAGTACAGTCTAAACACAGGATGAAAGGTGTATTACATTTATGTTATTTATGCTTCAATTCACACAGAAAGACCTAAACCGACCTAAACCTGCCCTATAATTCATTCATTCAAACTGCTGACAAAGCAATCAACTATATTGTTTGATAATGTAATATGATAATAAATGCACTGCACTGTAACGGCAGTGTAACTCTCCTCCGATAACGGATCAACTAAACGACGCAGAAGACGCTATTTATTATGTTGTTTTTAATCATGGTCACTGAAGCAATCAGAGCTAATGCTCTCTCATAACACACAGCTAAGCTCATGCATGTGTGAATACAGTCACACACACACACACACACACACACACACACACACACCTCTGCCATGTACTGTGCATCTGGCCTTGTTCACTGCCACCTGTAGGGGGCAGTGTTGCTCTGCTGGAGAAATGACAGGTACTGTATGATATGTGTCTGGTCACCTGTGCAGGGGCTTGTGTGTTGTGTGTGTTGTGTGTGCGTGTGTGTGTGTGCGCGCGTGCGTGTTTGTTGGCATGAGAAATAAAGTTTGGGTGTGCGGGCATACACATAGTTTGATTTTATATCAATATAGCAGCGCATACGGGAAAGACAGAGGTTATCCACGCTGCAGAGAGATGAAGGGATGAATGGCAGCGTATCTGTCACACTAGCCAGTGGACAGTCAAGCTACATATTGTGGGCATGCCCTGTGTGTGTGTGTGTGTGTGTGTGTGTGTGTGTGTGATCAGCAGAGAGGAAAAAACAGCAACTTGTACAACACTCTGGCAGGCAGACAGTGATAGGTGTCGTAGGTGCTGTTGTCCTGGCGACATGAGCAATCGAGTGAGAAGGTGGACGTGTGTGTGTGTGAGCGAGGTGAAGAGACAAAGTGCGAATTCATGCTTCTGCATTTTTGCATTTGTGTTGTCTAGTCACACAGACAGCACACCTGTGTGTGTGTGTGTGTGTGTGTGTGTGTGTGTGTGTGTGTGTGTGTGTGCGCGCGTGGCCGGGACACGTTGGCAATAAGTGATTTAAAAAGGCATTTTATCGACAGGCTGCCATGCTGTGTTTGCAATGGAGGAAATGAGAGGCTGATGGCCACAGGCCGCAAGACCACGTCAGCTACCTGATACACCAGAGAGAGAGAGACAGAGAGACAGAGAGAGAGGAAGAGAGAGCGTAAAATGCGGGGTAGAGAGGAAGAGATAGATAGGGAAGGAAGTATGGTGAGAGTGCAAAAGAGAGAGGTAAACCAACCCCATTTACACAGCACGTGAAGCTTAACACAGCAATGTTCTGGAGATGTCAGTGAGAGTGGTAAGATTCCCAGATGCTTTTGTTACAAATACTGTATACTCACATTGTTGTTTAAAACACTTGTTTTTTGAGCATCTGCTGTAAAGATTGGATAAAACACCATTTCTACAATTGCCAGTTTTCTGTAAACACAAATGCTTTGACTGCGTGCATTCTGTACAGATTAGTCACTAACACATTTAAAAGATGTGTGGTTGCCATTGGCGTGGCACACATCCTTTGCTTCAGTGAGATTTCTACATATCCGTGTGTGGGACACTATACAATATGTTTCCCCAATCCATCTACAACACGTGGAATGAGAACCAACACACAGGTCAGTGACTGGCACGCACACACACATGTACACACAGGGCAGTGACTGGCACGCACACACACATGTACACACAGGAGAGTGACTGGCATGCACACACACATGTACACACAGGCCAGTGACTGGCACGCAAACACACATGTACACACAGGTCAGTGACTGGCACGCACACACACACACACACATGTACACACAGGACAGTGACTGGCACGCACACACACATGTGCACACAGGACAGTGACTCAGGTGTGAAGGGGGCATTAGTAGTATGTACTAGGGACAGAAGAGTGCAGAAAAGTTCAACCAGAGCAGTTAATGCATGGGCTGTGATCAGTGGAGGAAGATAGGAAAGAAAGAAAGAAAGAAACGAGATGAGGACGGAAAAGGGCAGGAGGCAAAGAAAGAGAGAGAGAGCGAGCTTTGATAACACCTCTCCTAAATAATTAAATGTTTGACTTTCCGTCTGTGGCTCCCTAATGCAGAGACCGTCTGGGATGGAGCAATGAGATCAGGTTCTCTCTCTCTCTCTCTCTCTCTCTCTCTCTCTCTCTCTCTCTCTCTCTCTCTCTCTCTCTCTCTCTCTCTC
>JAODLL010000018.1:4588633-4600814 GCA_026546735.1 Forbesichthys agassizii
TGTGAGAGCGTCTGGGTTGGAGCTTTGATATCTGTTTGTCTCTCTCTCTCTCTCTCTCTCTCTCTCTCTCTCTCTCTCTCTCTCTCTCTCTCTCTCTCTCTCAAACAAAAAGCATTCACTCAAAGCAACACATTTGCATTTGTTCACACCGCAAAGCAGAAAAGAGCAGATATCAGGAAAGCTCTCTCTTCTCTTGGCCAGGGGTTCTAAGGTGAGGTGGTGTACTTGAGAGCAGAAGGACAGAGAGGTGTGAGGCAGTGAGGTCTGTACCATTCCATCCAAACTAACTTTATGAAGTGAACTTTCAGGTGGAGGGATGGCAGTGTGAAGAGGGCGATGAAAACAAACCTAATCACTGTCACTTCAAGGCACTGTTGTGGCGACCACAGGAAAAATGGGTAGAATATTATTGCACAAACAGAGTAAAAATAACCTGTCATTGAGCCAGTAAGAAACCTCTGGGGACATGGCAGAAGGCAAGTCAGGAAGGATTACAGGACAGCAGGACAGAGCGTGCCACAACACTGATACTGGCATGTCTGGGTTAAATTAAAGGTAACGTCACTATTGCAAGCTGAATGTAAGCTAATACACTTGGTCAATTTCAACAAATATCTCCTCGCATTCCGCTATTTTACCGTTCTCTGTGCGTGTTGAGAATATAACCTGAAACGTCTCCACAGCTGAAGCTCCGTAAATAGGAACATAAACAAAGTGGCGAACACCGCTCGTATCAACAAAGTCGCAGTACTACGCTTTGCTTCACAATGGATTACTATGTGTGAGGTGGCGCTGCGGAGGACCGCGGAGCCATACTGTTCAGATTTGAAATTAACAAGAATGAACAACCCTGACTTTAACTGTTTGCAGTACTGTGAGAATTACCCGTATTGGTACCAACACAAGACATATACTCTTCATGGATATTCTATCTTTCCCACTTTCACAGAAACCAATCAGAGCACAATCTTGGGAAGCATTAATAAATAAAAGAACATATTCTATTCCCCGCTGTTCTGAATTAATAATGAGCCTACAAAAGACCAATTAAACACATGATTAATGCCATAATCTATATAATTGCAGGCAATAATTCATTGTGAACTAATGATAGCAGTACTTAATTTTAATTCACATGGGGAAATCTTAGTAGTGCTTATTTCTTGCTATAACATTTTTTTGCGTTTCAATAACTGTCATAAATAATGGTTGTTTCTTTTCCTGTGGCAAATGCTTATGAAACAACAGGCCAACAATAAAACCAACTGCTATTTTGTTGTTCCATTGACGTTAATGCTGCTCATATGTTGATGTGAACCATATACAGTAAGCTCTTATAGGAGTACATTTTATAAAGAATAACATGCTTTTCAGATTACTTCTAATTTAGAGAGATTCTGTTGATGTTTACAGTATTGCCATTATAACGTAATGAGGGCAAACATGGCATTTTACCTAACATGAATAGCACACATCATGCTAGTTCTAAGATATTAATGTTTTCCCTCATTTTTTTCCAACTCTTACATAACTTGTATTTTAGTCCAAATAGAATGATTATTTTATTAAAGGCTTTTTAAACTTATTTTGGAGTGGGGTGCCGTGATCTTCTTTGTAGTTTGTTCTGCTCTTTGTCCAGACCTTGTACTCCGTGAGCACCTCTCCTACTCCAATGCCAACCAAGCACTCTTTCCCTTTTTCTATTGTCCATAATGTTTGCTTATTATCTCTGACAATATACACATTTTTCTATTTATAAAATACGAACAGAACAGTTTTCAGTTTCCATTTGCAGAACAGATGTCACTGTTGCGGGCAGGATAGATTAGTGGTGTGAGTGATTGACTCCAGCAGGAAGGTTGTGGGTTTGAGCCCCAGGTCAAGCCCACATGTGGGCATCATCGAGTAGGATCCCTGACCCCCTACATGCTTCTTAATAATGGCAAATGCACTCACTGTAAGTCTGTCTGAATACAAGTGAATTAGCTAATTGCAACAATGTGTGATTAATAAAATACCATTGTGTATGTGATCAGTGTGTTGATGGTATGTAAACCTTTATCAAACCAACTTTCCTAAACAATGTGTCTGATAGGTTTGTGCTATACATACAGAATAATGTACTGAACTATATCTTCCACTCATTTCATGAGTGAATGTTATTTTCACAAGACAAATACCTACTTCCTGTAATTTGATATTTGCCACTTGGGCCTGCAAGACGTTTCACAGATGGATGAAGTTGAAGATCAATCAAACTAAAACAACATTATTCAAGGTGAAAACACGGCGTGCTTCCACAGGTCCTCTGGTTTGAGTAAGCACAGCGAGAGCCGTTTTAAAGTCCCAGAGTGCTAGCATGGCCGAGACGCAATGGATGAATGATAGCGTATTAAACATTAAGGATGAGGGAGTAGCAGGGGCAATTATTTCTGCTCATATTTCACTGAAAACACTTAGATACATTCATCCATCTTTTCATCTCTCCCACTCGCGTGCTCTTTAAGTCTCATTCTGTCGACTGTTCTGCTGGGGTTTTGGTCCCGCTTCCTTCCTTTACCTTTCATATCTGATTTGTTCCTTCACTATATGTCTTTGCATTTTATATGGCCCTTTACTTTTTTTCATCTTATTCCTTCCTTGTTCAATCTCCATGCTTACGGATGGGAATCAAACAGTGAAACACAGTACGGTACTGTATGTTAACACCTGCAGTAAAAGCATTGGTATGCCCTGGTCACACATTTCACATAGCCGAGGCAAAACAGAGGTGGATAAAATACACAGAAATAAGAATGTCTGAGAGAGAGAGAGATGGGAGACCCCAGTGGTGGTTTTGGCCGATAAGACAGGGTTTTCCCAGCTCTCGCTGAGGGACACAAGAATTTCACACACACATGTACACACACAAACACACACGTGTGCGCGCACACACACACACAAAGCTGCTACATTACCATACATACCATATTTATCTGGCATTGTTTGATTCTGATGCCTACACACACACACACACACACACACACACACACACACGCACGCAGGCAAAAACACACACACCTTGTAGCAAGATCAGCCAACCTCCTCCCCCCTACACACACACACACACACACGGGCACGCAGACAAAGATACACACACACACACCTTGTAGCAAGATAAGCCAACCCCCACACCCCACACACACACACACACACACACACACACACAAACCCCGTAGCCAGACAAGCCAACTACACACACCGTGGGAATAGTGTATTGGCGAGTGACAAAGCCAATGCCTGGTGCTGGTCCAAGCCACTGAGGAGTCTGGAGCAAGAGAGGAGAATGCCACTGGTAGCTGTGGAACGTGTTAGCACTGCATTGCCTTTAGCGCTACAGTGTGTCCGCCCACTAATCACAGATAAGGGGGCTGCTCTCCAGAGCTTACAGCGGGACCAGGGCCGTACACAGGATTTTAGGAATACCCAGGTCCAAAAACTGATCTCGCATGGGGGTTCGGCGGCATGCTCCCCCGAAATAGTTAGGTTTTTCTGAGCTACATATGTGCTTTTTAAACCGTTCGGGGAGTAGAAAAAATTGGATAACACTAGCTTTAAATGGCTGTCACTTTCTCTGTGAATTATTTGTGAAAGTATTTTAAAAAAGTCAAAAATGTACTCAACTGAATTGAAAATAATGCATTTTAATGAACTGAAGGGTTAATGCAGGGCACGTTGTGCAACCACACACACACACACACACACACACACACACACACACACAGATGATGATCTCTGGGGATCAATGGCTACAAGCAGTTTGCTGTGTAAATACTCTAGCTACCTAGACCACATTTCGGCAGATTCAGCTGCCTGTTCTGTTTGATGAAAAGAATCAAAAATAGTCAGTCACTGCAGAAATTACACAGAGCCTCGGAAATCTAAATCGAAGAACTGGCGTGTTGAGTAAAGATGTTGCTGGAATGCCATAATCATTCATATATATAGTTCCATGCGGTTATCTTAGCCAAATACGATGTCTTTGCAGAACCAAAGTGGTGTTATTTTTAGGCTATTATTTCACAACTTTTACTCCAGTGTACAGTGAAGAAAATACCGAGGTCCGGACCTCAATGGTGGGTACGGCCCTGATCGGGGCTGTGTTCCATGTTATCATCCATGTAAACAAATGGTTGATGTTTTCATTCAATTAATGCTTTTCACAGCTATATCGTCCAGACTGCATAACTGTAACCTTAAAGTGCGTGTGCACAATGCCAAACAGTACTTTGTGTGTGTGTGTGTGTGTGTGTGTGTGTGTGTGTGTGTGTGTGTGTGCTGTGATTGATGGCATGGGTCCAGCTACACTGCTGCTCTTCTGGGCAGATAAAGAAGACCCACAAATCACTGAGTAGTGACATCGCCGGCACAATGTGTGTGTTTGTGTGCAGAGCTGTGACTTTATACACGTCTATCTACAATGTGTGTGTGCGTGTGTGTGTGCGTGCGTGCGTGCGTGTTCACGTGCACATTATATATGTGTGTGTGTGTGTGGGGCTGGGCCAAAGAGTGTGGCGGGAATCAGGTGTACATTCAGTCATTAGATGTTTCCAGAAAACAGCATGCATAAATAAACTCATGACACAGAAGAGGAGAGGAGAGGAGGAGAGGAGACGAGACGAGGTATTAGACGGGAGCGGGTCAGCGTGAGAGGAGGAGGGAGGAGGAGAAAAGGAGGTGTACTAATGGACAAGGGGATGCACAGAGGGAGGAGGTGAGTTGGTGAAAAAGGAGGACAGGACACATGGACGTTGGAAGGGATTAAGGGCTGGCTTGGAGGGGAGCTACAGCAGGAGGAGAATTACAGGAGGAGAAAACGTGAAAAGTGCTGTAAAGAAAATGTTGACAGTTCATTTGCTATCAGACATGAGGGGGGCAGGATGGTCTAGTAGTCCCAGCCGGAAGCTTGTGCGTTCGAACCCTGGTGTTGGCCTACCTGTAAGCATCCTTGAGCAAGATGCCTAACCCCCTATACCTCCCAACTGCTCCTGGTGGTTGGTCGCATGGCAGCAATTACCATCGGTGTGTGAATGTGTGGGTGAAGGTGAGGCCAAATACTGTAAAGCGCTATATAAATGTAGTCCATTTCCTAATTTAAGGCAAGCCGTCAATTTTAAGTGAAACTTGGACGCTGCGGTATCGAGCATAGCATATACAGTACTGTATGAAATTAACTTGTGTTATGTTATGACGTGTTTGTGGTCTTATATCAGCTCTAACTTTTATAAGATCAAACATGTAAAAAGCTCCTAAAGTATTACTAGAGATACCATATAAGGCCTTTGCTGCTACTGAGTTGAGCACGTCATGAGCACGCATCTTACCGGTCACAGTGTGGTTTCTTGGCCCAACAGTGTGTGTGTATATGGTTCCTGTGCCTGTCTGGTTGACGTGGTAGCGCTGTATGGTCCCCTTGGTCTGGTTGGGTTCGGACCAGCTCAAGTGGAGGGAGGACGGGCTTAAGGCGGTTACCGTGGGAGGCCGCACGCCCTCTGGAACCCCCTGTACCGTCACCGCCGCCACCTAAACACATAAACACAAGACCTCCTAAAACAAGAGGCAGAGAGACAGCTGACTCAACACTTACGTTTTAAATCGGTTCCCCGGTTTACATTAAGCCTATTCTAAGATGATGCCACGGGAGGTCTGGGAGATCTCCCGGTGACCTGACGTCATTTTGGCCTGGCTGCCTGGACTGCACTCTCTCATTCTCTTTCTAAAATGTATTAGATGCTTGTTTTGTGTGTCTAGCATTGTAAGTGGATGTGCTATACTTGGTTTAAATTCAGAGTTTTTGAGGCTGCACCATAGCAAAAAACTCAGTGTTCAGATGAGATACTTGTTGACCAGTTCCAAATGTTTGTATTTTGGGATGTAGATAACATCTTTCTTTATAGATGAACATAATGGTCCAATTTTCATCAACAAATAGGTTTAGCCTACAAAATGAAAATGACATGGTATAGTCGTATTTCCCGGCCTGAATAATTGTGCCAGTCCGCCCCTGGCTGCCGCTTTAACATTTCTGAAATTATATATATATATATATTTGGTGTGTTAATGTTAAACAAATGCATGTTAAAGAGTAATATACAGTATCACTGGCAGGGTACTGTAATTTCCCGGCTATTAACCGCGGTTAATAGTGTACATTGATTTTGCAAACTGTCGGCAGCTCTACGGCTAATACTCGGGTGCGGTCTATACATGTGGTAAAAAAAAAAGTCTCTCATTGGGCTATTTTTATTATTATTTTTAACGTAATCCAGGGATATTAATTATACATCCAAATTTTTTTTTGCTGTGGTAGTAATATAATCTAACATGGTAGAGATCTTTTGACGCTCTCCGCTCTCCGTCATGCTCATGTGAAAGGCAAATCTACTGCAGAGTCACAGAAGCGATGAGTCTGGTTTTGAGGTTACCATGAGAACAGAACAGTAAACAAACAATGTAGATGAACCAAAAGATAGATGTATCTCTAAATACTGTAAACCTAGCCTACGTTATGTATGAATTAAGACGACATATGATATGCATGTAATTTGTGATTTTCTTACATTGTTTTACATGTCCAATAAACATGTCAGCCTATTTCACGCCTTCTCTGACTGGTATGGTCTGGTAGGCTACCAGCACCGTAAAAGCTTGTGATACATTATTTTAAAAATTGATAATTTTATGACAATCCGCCGCGCCACCTCCTCAAAAGTGAATTTATAATATCTGGTTTTATCTCGGAGACGGGCGGCCACTTGTTCTTGATTCATTCGCACTCCAAATCCATGATGGCCCCCAAACAAAACGTACTAATATTACTACATAGCATTCGTTCTTATCGCCATCAAATCCCTCTATAACAAATAAACAAGGCAGTAGAAAAACACAACCGCCTGCATTCTCAAAGTATTGTATATTGTATGTGTGTGGTACAGGGACCAATTGCATTGCTCTGCCCCAAAGTGAATACAGAGCTATCATGCCAAGTGTTAATTTAGATGTTGGCTGGTAGCATTCAAACTCAGTACCTCACAATAATATCCAATACCCCCTCCCCTGCCAAGTGGTGCTGATGTCAATACAGATTAGTATCAATTAAACACACAGTATCAATATTCACATCTACAACATTCAACACATGACAGATTAAGCTCTCCTGAATTGAATAGGACTTCTAGGAAGTCTGCCGTTAGCATTCCTTGGGACGTGAAGTGAAGAGGCTGCAACCAAAAACACAACCTCACCAACTCAAACCAAACGAAGGCAAAAACGGTGAACCGGTGAACCTGTGAACTGATGAATCAATTTGGCAACAGCATTGTGCTGCACAACGGGAGCGCCTGTGAACGCTGGCTGAATGCGGAGCACACAGAATCACAGGGCAATCTGCTGTTCATGGCAACAGGGATATCCTGCCTTAATAGACTGTCACTAACACTTCCCACACCTGTCCTACACACTGCAACGCTATTAGGACCCTGCAGCCACAACAGTGCTCAGCAACATAAACAGAAAGACAAACACGCTCGCTCACACGGCTAGACCAGAAGATATAGGATCATGCATTTAACATTTAACTTTTTTTTCATTTTGTAATGCTAAAATGCAAACAATGTGTGGCTGCACCTTAGTTCATAAATTGAACATCTTACAGTTATAGACAAGTCTCAGAGATGTATTGTTGCGTTGCTGAATACGATGAATATGGACGTCGTTCTTTGTGTACTGAGCGTAAAGATTTTACGTTAACATTTGAAATAGATGATGCACAAGTGTTGCAATAGTACACTCATGAGCCGGAAAGGGCCTTGGGCAATATTAAACAGACATGATGTGCAGAGCCATTT
This sequence comes from Forbesichthys agassizii, assembly GCA_026546735.1. Lineage (NCBI taxonomy): Eukaryota > Metazoa > Chordata > Actinopteri > Percopsiformes > Amblyopsidae > Forbesichthys > Forbesichthys agassizii. The sequence goes on from JAODLL010000018.1 coordinate 4,596,520, forward strand.
AAAACAGTTTTTTCTTTATAAAAATGGAAATCGAAATGTAAATAAGCGGATGAAGATGGATGGATGTATGGAAATTGAATATAATATTCCAGTAACACCAGCATTGATGTGTCTTTTCACAGTTCAGCCCTATTACTTAGTTTATAATTTAAGGTGCAGTTACTTTAAAGTTATATCATGTGCTGTATATATAGTCAGACATTGCAAGCTAATTATAAGCCAATGCACCTTCTGTCAAATTCACCAAATATCTCCTTGCATTTTGCTAGTTTACTGATCTGCTGACAAAATAATCAGGTACTTCTACACAGGCTTGGCTCCGTAAACAGGAACACAGACAAAGTGGCGAACACCGCTCACAACAACAATGCCCTTGGCTTCACAGCGCATTTTAATGTGCGGGGGGGTTAGCAAAGTTAGCAAGCGTTCCGGAGAATGAGAGAATGAGTAACGGTGCCTTCAATTGGTTTGAAACGATGGGTGGAAAGAAGCTGGATGATAGAAAGAAGTGGGGGTGAAGCAGGCCTGGGGAATGACAGCTGGGACGGTGAAAGGAGATGCAAGGGGCAGCACAGGAGATAAACTTGCGGACTGGGAGGAAAGTGTGGAGGGTGTTGGGGGAGAGGTGCAGGCCAATCGCTCTTCTCTGGTCGCTAAGTGACCAAACTTATTACCTCAGCGACGCCCGTTGTCACCTCAGGTGTGTGGGCACTGAGGCCCGGTGATTGCAGTGGGCTATTGGATTAGCTGGAGTTAGGCCATAATTGAGGCTGTTTGACCAATTTACACTGGTGTACGATCTAATCCAGCTCAGTCTCTCTCTCCCTCTCTCTCTCTCTCTCTGGTGGAAGGCAGTGTGCTTGTTGGTATTTTAAAGTGCAAAATCGGACACCGCATGTTACCCTAAAAGGCATAGGATTATCACAGACTACAGATTCTACTAGCTCTTCTAATTTCTATTTCTGCTGGCGTGTCTCAGAGAAAGCTCACCGGTACGTTTTCTTCTCTAAGCAAAAAAGCCCTTACTAACAAAGCTAGAGAGATAAAAATATAAACAAAAAAGCTTTTCGCTGGGAGCTTTCATCCCCTCTTAGAGCACTAAATTAATTGTTGTGGTGATATCAGTGTGGCTACAGCAAACAGATAGTGTGGGGGAGTTGAAGCTATTACAGTCACTATCGCTGACATCCGGTGCACTCAGCAAATCCACTGTATCTCAGGGATGAAGAGCGCAAAGACAGGGCTACATAACAACTTGTTCCAACATGGCACCTGTACAGTTCACACAGTGGATACAATGTTAATATGTTAATGCTCTCTTAATGTTGCCCCTTTGGTCGTAGGGCGCAACACACACACACACACACACACACATGCAAGCACTTACACCTTACCTTTTCGCTATCTGTACATCCAACTCGGTTGCAGGCCCGTAACATGTAGCGGTACTCCTGAAACGGCCTGATCCCGCCCATATCAGTGAAGCTGTCCTCGTTCCCACGGTAACGCTCCTGTCCATCACGCAACATGACATAGTGGGTGATGTTACCTGGTAAATGAGAGACAAGCCCCTTTAATCGATGACAATGTGAGGCTAATAGTAAAGCTAATAGCCAGTCAGTGGTTTCTATCCTGGAGAAAGACTGTTGATGTGTGATCTGAAAACAAATACACCTCTCTATTCAATGCCAAACAAACAGGATACGCATTGTCGAGGCTGGTATAGTGTCGTGTGGTGCGGTCTGCACCACTTTATTTGTGTTTCTTTTTACAGAGCCAGGACTGTGCGGAAACACCAGATAATTTTTTCAGCGTGCGCACACATAACGAACGGCTATCGGACCGTGAGTAGATAGTGGGTGCCAATAAAGACTCTACCTTGAAGTGGTGTCTTGTGAAGCCATCCTGAGCGCATGGTCTCAGACATAGTCTCCATTACATCGGCCTAAAAGCCTTCAATAGAAATGGTTTGTTTCAGTGCAGCAGATAGCTCCGCCCAACAGGCCTGCTGCAATATCTTGCAAGACGTCTCCCTTACAAGATCGCAAGTGCTGCGCTGTGACTATTGCAGATGCATGCGCACATCGCTATGACGATGACGGCAGCCCTAGCATTTACCCACTGATGTCATCAGAGTGAGTGGAGCTCTTGCATCGTCATACGTCATACGTCCACTCCATTCCGAAGCAGAGAGGCCGTGTGTGCGTACACACATGCACGCACGCACGCAGCGAGACTACGTACCGTTTGGCCTAGCGGGGGCTTGCCAGTGCAGCTGGATGATGTCCTCTCGGTCACCTAGGCGACTCCAGTGGGGCGGCGCCACTCCCCAGGGCGCGTCCTCATTGGTCGTCACGGCGGTTACGTCGCTGGAGCCTTTCCCAACGCTGTTCCAGGCCCTCACGCGGTACTGATAGGTGGTAAACGGCTCCAGGTCAGAGTCTAGACAGAGAGAGAGAGTAGCAGACCGAAGACATCACAGGGGATGGGTATAAAGGTGGAAGTCAACCATACATCAATTGTTATTGATAACAACTACAGTACGGTATCAGTGAATTATATAATGATCTGTGTGATATAAGCTTTCATGAAAGACCAGTTACAGTATGCATTGTGAGCCTCAGAAACATTCTTACCTCAATCATTTAAGATGTATTCATTTATTTATTTATCTACCGCATTGTTATGACGAAAAGAGAGCTGAGCCGGAAGGAAAAGCTTTCAATCTTCCGGCAATTTTTGTTCCTACCCTCACCTATGGTCATGAAGGGTGGGTCATGACCGAAAAAACAAGATTGCGGGTACAATCGGCCGAAAATAGTTTTCTCAGGAGGGTGGCTGGCGTCTCCTTTAGATATAGGGTGAGAAGCTCAGCTATTCGTGAGGAACTTTCCGTCGAAAGGTGCCAGTTGAGGAGGTACAGGCATCTGGTAAGGATGCCCCCTGGAACACCTTCCTAGGGCGTCTCCCTTGGGAGGTTCAAGGCACGTCCAGCTGGTAGGAGGCCTCGAGGAAGACCCAGGATTAGGTGGAGAGATTATATCTCCACACTGGCCTAGGAACGCCTCGGGATCCCCCAGTCAGAGCTGGGTAATGTCTCTCGGGAAAGCGAAGTTTGGGGTCCCTTGCTGGAGCTGCTGCCCCCGCGACCCGACACCAGATAAGTGGGTGACGATAGATGAATGGTTGGGTGGATGGATGGATGGATGGCTGGATGGCTGGATGGATGGATGGATGGATGGATGGATGGTTGGATGGATGGCTGGATGAATGGGTTGGATGGATGGATTGTTGGATGGATGGATGGATGGATCATTTATCCATCCACCAGGATGTGAGGTTTTGTGTGCTCATGACACTGGAGAGGACTTTCAACAAACATGTTTGCCAAAAGTGCATATTGTGCCAACGTGAAGCCAAGACTGTAGCTGATATATTACAGTTCAGGCTCGACACAAATGATCCTCAATAGCCAAATTATGAACGGCTGGTTAATATATATGGTTCAGAGATAGCAGCCAAATAACCTTGCTGGGCTGTTGCCTGAAATGTTGAAGCGATATCCCACTTAATGGACGTTTCGGAATGCAAATGCTATTGTACTTTACTAAACCTGTCCGTAAACACATGTATGAACATACAGTATATATTATACATACAGTATATAATATACACTCAGAGAGACATTAATAAAATGTCTCTCGTGTTCTCTCATACACACGCACGTGCAAACAAAATGTATATTTTTAAGAGTGCTGAGGGACTATTGATGTAAATTAAACCATGTCTTGTCCTTAAAATGCCAATCAAATTTGCATAAAAACGCCTATGTTAACCGAAGTAAATGGAATGCTGTTCTTGAACCCTGTAGAGCACATGCATGGTTTTGGTCTTCTCTGAAAGCTGTCGCTCTGAAGTTTCTAACACAATAGACGTATTCACTGCTACTGCTGCTGAAATTGAGTATTAGATGTTGGAACACACTGTAAGGAGGGAAGTTTCCATTTTCCCGCCTGAAAAATGTTTGTATACAAGTGCCTGCAGATAACTATTGCTGGGAGTTATTAGCAGGACAACACAATGGGGCTACAGCATGAAGCCATACCTAGTCCTAGTTCAAATGTTATTACAATATCACATAATAGGAATAGTGTACACATGTTTTTGAAATGATATGTTTAGGCATTTTTCAAAAAAGGCCATTTGGAGACTGCAAAAGGCCACTTGGTAACCATTGTATAAATAAAGGCTACTACTCTTGAATTTTGGTCTGCAATGAAAATGTGACACTTACA
>JAODLL010000018.1:4618958-4643739 GCA_026546735.1 Forbesichthys agassizii
CACACACACACGCACGCGCGCGCACACACACACACACACACACACACACACACACACACACACACACACAGCTTTTAGCATATCTTGCCCTAACACAAAATAATGTAGGCTTGTAGACGTATGTAGCATTGTTTACATTTTAATGAGATATGAAACTTCATAAGATGCAGCTTGGAGTTGAGAAATAGTTGTGGTATGTGCGGTCAATATTTGCTTTTGACCACACAAATCTTGTTCTTTGCGACGGAAAACATCACCGATTTAGTGCTCAAATCCGATTTTTTGTTTTGTTTTGCTGTTCACAGTACCTGTTAAACGTGGCACGTATCAGATTCTAGTGTGAACTGATCACGGTTCCGAAGTGACGAACAAGAACACGACGTCACATGAAGCGCGGCGCGCTGTGTTGATTGTAGGAAAGTAAACATTGACTGAGAGACTGAAAGTCAGCCTTACGGTCATTTAACAAGTTGACGTGAGGTGGAAGCCAATGAATTTATACTGAAGAAAGCCAAATAGCTGACTGTTGTAGGCTACTAAAGCCGGTTAAACACTCACATGGAATATTTGCTCCGCCAGACATTATGCAAATTGCCCGCAGACTGCCAGTGGATTTCATATGCCTGTATCGGTAGCACATTCTTTCTGCGTTTGATGTGAGAAAAATTGCGCCAACAAGGTTGAATTTACATCAGTTGGAAGGGCCTACATCAGCTTTTAAAACTATGTCACCCCCTATAGGTGTCACGGTAAAATAATAAATGTAGTATTTTCTTTTTTATTCTCGCGCCCCCCAAACGGAAACCTCGCGCCCCCCCTTTGGGGCGGGCCCCACAGTTTGGGACTGACTAGGCTACAGTTCTGGGCTATAGCTCAGTTGCTAGCCAGGACGTTGTTTTTTGTGACTTCAGTTGTTGGTGGAATAAAATAACGGCTGGAGATCTCTAAAAATAGCTAACTTAACTTAATAAAACCAAATAGAAATAATAAAGATCATTCAGATAAGATATGAAAACAAGTTGGAAAAAGTAATAAATTGCAAAATATTGCAGAATATCACAATATATTTGAAAATCGCAATAATATCATATCGCGGCATAAGTATCGTGATAATATCGTATTGTGGGGCCTCTGTTGATTCCAACCCCTAGTAAAGTATACTAGTTATTACAACACACAGGCAAACAGACCGACAGAGTGAAAGTGAAAGTGAATTGAACGGTGAAAATGAGACAGAGGCAATCATAAAGAGAGCTATAGAAGGTTTGCAGCAAGCTACATGAGCGCTGGAGACAGAGACATCACACAAATTCAATCTGTTGGTTATAGAAAAAATGCACTTAGCTAAGAGAAGTTTAACCCAATTCATTTGTTGCCAATGCACTTACTAAACCCAACACGCTGCTCTCCATTTCATTTACTGCTAGATGGCATTAGCAGCACAATACTGGACAGGCTCATATGCGCACACACACACACACACACACACACACACACACACATTTGCCTTCCAATTAGTCCTTAGGCTAGCATAGCCTTACACATTCCAGGCCATGATATGATGGTTAGTAGGGCCGAGAAGCAATAGTTAAAATACATTTGGCTGTGGTGTGCATGTGCATGTTATTATGTGTATGTGTGCGTGCCTGACTGTGTGCACGAGTATGCTCTCACAGTTGTAAAATAATGAAATTACCTTTGGAGGCCCCTCAGTTAAACGAGCCATGCTTTGCCTTTAGCGCCTAATGATTTTCTAATGTTTTTAATGCACCTTTTATTACACTGTTCAGATTAGGATGTGAGAGGTAAAGAAATACATGCAGAGAGAGAGAGAGAGAGAGAGAGAGAGAGAGAGAGAGAGAGAGAGAGAGAGAGAAAGGGCATGGTAATATATATTTAGTTAAAGAATAGTAAGAAAAAAGAGCGACAGAAAAGAAAAAGAAAGCAAATGGCCGGTAGGGCAGTTGCGTTTGAAAACTTCAGTGTTACTACAAACCCAAATAATTATATTATTTAACATGTTTTATCCAGAAGTCCTGGATATTTTACAGTGTATAAGCAGACTACAACACAAATTAACCATTGTCAAGTAGTATACTTGACAATGCTACTTCTAGAAAGCTACTTTTAGAGTGTAGAGTTCCTTGAATACATTTATTACTGTTGGCTGGTCAGCGACTGTTTTGTAAAAGTTATTGATGCAACTTTTGCTCTATACCAGACTTTTAGCATCATTATGCTAAAAGCAGTAGGCTAAAATCAAATTTTTTTGTCCCAAAGTTACATTTTACTGGCCCCGGGCCAGCTGATGTCTGATGGTTTTTTCACTAGGAATAATTCCAACTGTTTTGTATATGGACTCTAAACATTTGCCGTTGGTTTAATCATTTGTTTATAATACATTTTGGGACATTGGTAAATGGTAAAGGGACTGCCCTTATATATAGCGCTTTCTAACCTTCCGGACACTCAAAGCGCTGCACAATGAGATTGTACTGTACACTCACATTACTTAAACACGTCAGTGACAACCACATACACACACCTCCATCTCGTGTTGTGACATTGACCGTCATGGCAGTAGTGTTGTGCGCTCCGTTGGACACCTGCAGTGACACCTGATAGGTGGTTCTGGGCCAAAGGTCATCAATCACCGCAGAGAGAACCCCAGAGGCAAAGGTCAAAGTTCGATGCAGGTGGCTGGAATCTATGTTGAAGAAATAGAGCTCCGCCTCTCCCTGAAGGTCTACCAACGCTAACAGGCGGAATACAAGTAACAGAAATACACAAATTCATATTTAAGATAGTGGATTTGAGCAGTAAATCTACATTTAAACTATACATTCTACCAATGGCCTTTCAACCTGTAGGTTAGCAGTACGTGTGTGTGTGTGTGTGTGTGTGTGTGTGTGTGTGTGTGTGTGTGTGTGTGTGTATGTGAGTGCGAGTGTGCGTGAGTGTGTAGGTGTGTGTATCTGTGTGTGTGGGTGTGTGTGTGTGTGTGCGCATGTGTGTGCGTGTGTGTGAGCCTGCGTCCGTGTGTCTGCACGGCATGTGTGAGCGTGTGTGTGTGTGTGTGTGTGTGTGTGTGTGTGTGTGCGCGTGTGCATGAACTCTTACAGGGCTCTGTCCAGTTAGCGAGTACAGCTGTGTGGTTGATAGGGATGACAGACAGAGAGGGTGGGCGGAGGGGGACACCTGCCATGGTAACCGCGGTGACAACATCTCCAGAGGTGTAGCCTGCATCGTTGTGGACCAGCAGCTGGTACTGGTATGTGGTGAATCTGAAGTGCACAGAATAGCGCTGTTATTGGTACAGTATAAAGGTGAAATAAATAAGAAGCCAGTTGAGGTGGTACGGGCATCTGGTAAGGATGTCCCCTGGTCGCCTTCCTAGGGAGGTGTTCCAGGCATGTCCAGCTGGGAGGAGGACTTGGGGAAGACCCATGACTAAGTGGAGAGATTATATCTCCACACTGGCCTGGGAACGCCTCGGGATCCCCCAGTCAGAGCTTGCTAATGTAGCTCGGGAAAGAGAAGTTTGGGGTCCCTTGCTGGAGCTGCTGTCCCCACGACCTGACCATGGGCCCCCACGACCCCACTGCCAATAAGCGAGAGAAGATGGATGGATGGTATCACTATTATTTTGTCACTGGCGAAGAAGTAAACATTGCAATGCAACTGCTAAAAACACCCTTAGAATTGAACACACAATAATGCAGACTGACACAAAATCCTATCGAGAAACTGAAAATCAGTCAAACGAAGTCACACACATCAGCTCATTCTAGGACATCAAACAGAAAGCGCCCATAAAGATGACACACGTTTATATATTCTACTTTGGGCCTTGTGTTTACAGTGGGAATCAAAGCACAGTGGAACGACAGAGCCCCAGAGGGTGGAGAGCCCACCGTGGAGCCTTTTAGCAAGCATCAGGGGGAGGAAACAAAATCTGCTTCCACCAAGTGCCAAATTGAGATTACGGCCCTCCGCGTGAAAAACAATTTAATTCTTTGGGATATTTGCTTAATGTATCTTTGAGCGGTATTAAAAGATCGGCATCGCGGCCGGCTCGCCGATCGGCTCGGCGCACATGTTTTTCTCCGCGGCGCCGGCGTTTGCTCTAGAGCTCATTTTGGTAATCTCACCTGCTTAGGCCTTTATCTTGGTGGAACAATTTGGCGCCGGAGTAAACACGGAGCCACTGATGGAGATCTGTGGGAGGGGGAGGGGGCGGGATCGCCGGCGTTGCCGTGGGGACCGTCACGAGAGCCAGCGGTTGGTGGGTTTTGCGTCTGAGCAGCTCGTATCTGAGAGGGAGAATACAGAATAAAAATAAATAAAAATAAAAACACACTTGCACGCATTGTAGGGATATTCAACGTGCGTGTCAGCACACACATACACACTCATACATACAGTAACGTGGACACAAGCACGAGCATGTGACCCACACACTGAAACATCAGCGGATCCTGCTTGCCCTCCTGTTCTGTTTCTACCCATCTTCATCTCCCCCCCATACCCCTCCTCTTCTCCCTCCCTCCCACACCTCCCATATCTCTTCTCTGCCTCCATCCCTCCTCCTCCTGTTTTCCTGCAGGGTCTGTGTTTTCCTCTCCCCACAGTGACTGATGCTAATTTCTGCTGTAATCAGAGGAGAAGGGCTTAATGCCGCCTTTTAACCAGCCCACTTAAACAAACACACGCAGAAGGCAGGGGGGGGGTCATGCATTTTAATCATCTGCCGTGAAAATGGACCTCTATTTCAGGCCTAATCGGCAGCAGAATAGGACTGGAAACAACAGATTGGTGCATTAACTTAGAAGATGTGCTGATTAAAACATACACACCCACTTAGCTCATCGCCAGGACACTTGTGTTAAGCAGCTTGCTAACACCATCCAACAGTATCTGCTGCTTCTCTACAAGGGTCTTCCAGAAGTAGCGGGGGCCGCTACAGAACTTATCGCATCACAGTAGCCAGGTTTCCATTGCAGTATTGGGCATAAAAAAGAAGCGATATTTGAAGAAGAAAATAATGTTTAGCTAATGAACAGTGTTTCCGTTGAGTGTTGTTATGCAAATTAAGCATAACAAATAATAAAGAGTTTTCTCAAGGGGCGTCTGCCATTTCTACTGCATCCACCACAACAATAGACAGGCAAACTCCATGTGCTATTTTGCCACAACCTTGCTCACGACCAATGAGCAAATGAGAACAACATGATAGCAATTGGCCATTGCACTTACTGTACACTGCAAACTATTGTTTTGTGGAATTGTCTGGGATGAACCCCTCATACAAGCATAACTCTTTTTATGACATTTGAAAAATCTTTCGAAATTCGCATTTTTCCATTCGGACTTTTGCGATTGGGCATTAAGCAGTGTACTGTAAACACACTGACACACTTCTGACTGACTGTTGGGATTCGGGCCTATGCCTGGAACCAACAAACCCAAAACATCCTCTACATATCAACAAACTAATTCTAGTTAGTGCCCTCCACTGGTAGCTCTTAGAGTGAACCCCCGATACTGGGTTGTCCAAAGTTAACACAATACTAAAACACACACACACACACACAGACATAATAACTGAATAAGCTGTTTTTGTGTGTGTGTGTGTGTGTGTGCGCGCGTGTGTACAGCATCCATGCTACCTGACGTTGGGCCCGTTGGGTCTGCTCGGCGGTTGCCAGGACACAGCCAGGAAGGACTCGCTGATAGCAACCACCGCCAGCGGAGCCAGGCCTTGGGGGATTGTTGGGGATGTAGTCACTGACGTGGCCGGGCTCTCCGTGCATCCTCCAACATGGCCGCCACCTTGGGAGCACGCCAGCACGGTGACACTGTAAGCGGTGTAGGGAACGAGGCCTATCACCGTGGCGATGAGCTCAGAGCCACTGCTGTTGCCGTGGGTACCGTGGGGTTGTGGGAGGCGCAGCTCGTAGCTTACGATTTCTCCGTTGGCTATCAGGGGAGGGGACCATGTGACCTGGGGAGTGCGCACGCACACACACAGAAACATACATGAGGGTGTCAAGAAGATGGCCGTACCATAAGCTGCATTTTATTTTCATTACCTAAACACCCCTGTTTGACTAATGTTTAATGATCTCCTTGGTCCCCTCAAAGCTAAAGTCTTGTCTGGTCCCCTCAAATCTAAAGTCTGGACTGGCGTGTTAGTGTTTCTCAGCCTGTGAGGTATGACCTCATATTGTATGTCCTTTTAAAACACACAAGACACAGTGTATCCTCACTTGTTGATGAGTGAGTGAGTCTTAATATGTATAGTTTCAGTTTGAACAACCACTGAGCAGCTACATAAGTGTTTATGGTTGTCAAAAGCATGAAGTGTGTGATGATGAATACATAAAGGCACTGATTAGAAACGCCCACGCCAGTGATTGGTTTTAAGGTGAACATTCTTGTGTGAATTGTGCACTCAAATAACACATTACCCACATTGCCCTGTAAATCTATGCCATTCAAATAACACTTTAGCTAACCACAAAGCTGACGCACCAATGGGGGCATAATCTGTAGGGGGCAGTGTAGTTAGTGTTCAGGGAAGGCTTTTAGATGGATGAACTCCTGGGTATGGGCATGAGTATACGAACATGTGCCTCTATCTGGAGGTGGTCCCCGGGCGCTGCACAGCGGCTGCCCACTGCTCCCTTGAGGGATGGGTTAAATGCAGAGAACAAACATGTACAGTATGTGTATGTAACAATAAAAGCACCTTTACCTTTTTGCGCGCGCGTGTGAGCAAGAGTGTCTTTTGTGATTGTGTGTGTTAGCATCCGCCAATTCTGATTGTACGGTGTGTATTGCAATGTTTTTTCAGGTGTACTGTATGTGTATGTGCAGTAGGTGTGTGAAGAGTCCATCTGGCTAAATGTGCAATTTTGAAATTATTACTTCAAATTAAATGTATTATTATTATTATTATGATATAGCACACGCACACACACACACACACTGTATTGTGCCCCCCCCCACACACACACACACACACACAGGCATAGGCAGCTAAAATAATGAAAGCGGCCGGTAATGGAATTGCCGCATGCAAAATCAAAGGCACACCGTCATCTGATTTTCTGTTCAGTCTGTCAGCACATTAGAGTGGGGATGAGGCCACACACACACACATCAATACATTCACACCTCTACATGAAGGTGCACATACATTGTGCATACTGTACAACAGTACAAGAATGCCAAGGCGCTAGTGATGCGCGGGTCATGGTTTGTTACAACCCACACCCAACTGCAAAAATATATGCTCATCAAGCACCCGAACCCGACCTGCAAACTTGAGCCTAGCTATGCTAGCTTTGCCAGCATAATACATGATAGCATAGCCTATAGGCAGTAGCGCGTCTGCTACTAAATAAACAAAGTTTACGCAGGCCTAACCAACTTTACAGTTGGGTATGGCTAATGCATATTAGCCTATTGACAGCCAGGGCATGAGAGGGTCTGCATTGCTGCTTCATCTGTGCCGTAGTGTGACAGTGTGTGTGTTTGTGTGTGTTTATGTGCGTGTGTGTGTGTGTGTGTGTGTGTGTGTGTGCACTTGAGAGAGTGAGGATCGGAGAATCCCCGCTTGCACGCAATGATTCAGTAGATATTTATTACTTGGTCAGATCACTGCTTTGCCTCGGTTTGACCCAAGCAACCATCACCTGGAAAACCACCTGGTTTTCTGAGCTTATCCGAACCCGCCCGACCCGTGCATCACTATAATGCGCACACACACACTCACATGCACACAAACACATGCGCACACACATGCACACAATCATATAGAAATATCAACACAACATACGCGATTCACTCAGTCAGAGTTACGTAATTACCGGCTTGCTCACTGCACACAGACACACACACACAATCTTAAACACACACGCACATAAACAAGGACATTTTGTCATGTAGCATGGCGGCAGAGATCAGATCAGAGCGTGTAGTGAGATATGAGATGTGTGTGCACATGTGTGTGTGCACGTACACTTGTGTGTGTGAGCGATTAAGTAGAAAACGATAATTAGAATGTTGTGAATGAAACAGCAAGAATAATTGTCCTTCCTGCCGCGCTTGATCTTTATTTAACAGGTGACACAGGGAGGTGATGCAGACACGCACACACACACGCACACACACACGCACACCTCAGGCAGAGTCATGTTACCTCAGATAGCTCATTTACCAAAGTGCGTGTTGAACGTGTGTTGTGGAGGAAGACATTTACAGATTGAATAGCCCGATGTAATCTGGAGCTGGTGAAGACAGCAGAGACCCACGGTTGACACAAAGCAACAGGGCCCGTGTGTGTGTGTGTGTGTGTGTGTGTGTTTGTGTTTGTGCACATCTCAGTAAGATAGGAGAACTTTAACAAAGAGCTCAGCCAATCAGCCAAGGAAACAAAAAAGGGGGCAGGAGCATCCGAGTCAAAATCAGATCATCTTTTAGTCCTGTTGTCCGTTAAGGGCTGTGATGTTTCAGAGTCTAAATAAAGCTATATGGCCATTTTCCATTGCATCGGCACGGCACGACTCGGTACGGTCAGCCCGGCGCGGTTGAACCATGCATTTCCATTATAACCGGGCTTCCCGCTTGAAGGTGTGTCTTCAACGGATGACGCTGTTATTTTGAGTTAACCACTCCAGAGCAGGACCATCTCTGGTGCGGCTCGGTACGACTCAGTATGACGCAAATGAGCGCGGCACGGCTCGACCAAATGTGGCAGTGGACAAGCCCCGAAAGTGTCCATTGTACATGACCAGAAATAACCAAGAAGTAAGAATGTCAGAATGTATATTACGGTTGTTGATTCATTAATGGGCACACACCAAATGCATTGGTCTTACCAGTCCGTTTATCATCTGCGCAGCAGTATCACTTATTGCTGTTACCAACTACATGAATTAGAACTGTGAGAGAGTGAATCATAAAACGACAAGAAGACACACAAGGGCACAGGGCTCGGCTGGATTTAAATAATTCACACCCATTTTATGTAAATGTTGTCATTGTTTGAAGCCTAAACCATTCCTGTCTCTCTCGCCCCGTGTCTGTGTTCCTGGCATTGGCTCAGGTTGGGTGGGGGGTATGAGCTGCATAAACATGCTCTACTGTATGTGTTTAAAAATGTGTGTTTGTGTGTTATGTGTGTTTTGTGCGCACACGCGCAGACACAGACATTCGCTAGCTGCTCCCAAGCATTTGTGCTGTACTGCAAGTGCTGCTGGGGCATGGTGGAGGGCGCTAAGCTCCAAAGCCTGTTAGCTTGTTTCAGATGCCCCAGCCAACACAAACATCTCTCTGGAGAGTCTGCTCACATCACTCTATAGAAAATAAAGAGATGCTTTATAAAAAAAAAAAAAGACTGTAATGTTTAACAGTGAACACAGTTTTACTGTCATTAACAGTGTGACTGGCTGCCAAGTCAAATCTGTAAGCTAGCTTTTCGATCACTAGTGAGAGTTCATGCGCTCATGTAGTGTACCTCCTTGGTGAAATACCAGTGCTCTGGTGTGTAACGCTGCCTTTAGCAGCATGCGTTATGGCAACCAAGCCAGAGCACTGCTAGAAAGCCCTAGGTTTTTGGCCAAAATCAATATCTACACTTCACTAATATGGAGTGCCTTTGGCTGTGTTCGAAGCATAGCATTACTGTACGGTATTTAGACGGCCCTCTTGTCAAAGTGAACGGGTGGGTAACTAAAGGAACATGAACCCACTGGTCTTATCAGCTTTAATCCTTCCAACTTAAAGCCCAACACAAGAAGTAGGCAATAATATGTTGACGATAAGTCAAAGAGAAAACGAATGAGGAACAAAAGAGCATATATGATGAAGAGAGGGAGGTTGAATGAGTAAAACTCAAATTCAGATAATTTAAGTCTGGGGAAAAGTCTTGCAATCAATGCAAACTTTTGAGAGAAATGATTTTCAAGCAGATTAGAGGGATAGAAAAGTCCAAGAAAACGAGGAAAGGAGGCAGAGTAAAATATAGTGAATAGAGGGAAATAGGAAATATGCAATGCAAAAGAGAACACACTAAATCCTTGCAGGACTGTCAAGGTCAACTAGGAAACAGCTTCCGCCTGTCGGTCCAATTAGCAACGACTAGGAAGGAACACTTTCCCCCAGATGACCTCTGACCCCCAAAGCTGTGTCGCTGCAGCGATGACAGGGGCGTGTCTGAAATGATGACGGGCATTAGCATTTTTTCGCAGTTAGCATTAGCGCTGGGGTGCGCGTCCGTGTGTGTGTGTGTGTGTGAATGAGAATGACGGAATGAGGGAACATAGGTGAGTGTGTGTGTGCATGCATGTGTAAGTGTGCGTGCCCAGTTCTATTGAGAAGGCTTGGATTAGCAAATTCTGTCCCTTCCTTCAAAATGGCCGCCAGGAAGGAAGCTTTCTTTGACAGGGTGACGGTCCCTCCCTTTTTCTCAAGGGGACCTTGAGATACGTGTGCATTTCTTTCTTATTAACTCCACAGATGACAAGACAGAAAGCCACATGACATTGGTGTGTCAGTTTACATAGAGCAACAATATGGACAAGCCTGGGAGAGCAGGAAGAACTGCCAAGACCATACCTGGAGGGTCTCTGGCCCCAAAACAGTCACATTCGGGGGGCTTAGACCGGCAGGACGAGAGGGTCTAGTGGTGACATTGGCCCAGGGTCCTGCACAAGCAGGTCAGGTGTATTCAGTACATTGCACATACAGGGACCCTGCTAAAAAATCCAGCATAAGGTATGTTTTGCATGCTGGAATTAGCATCCCATGCTGTTTTCTGGTGTACCAGCATCTCATGCTGGTTGCTGGTGTGCTGGTATACCAGCTAGACCAGCACTACCACAGCACTAACCAGTATGAACCAGCCTAAACCTGCATGGAATTCATGCTGGTTTATGCTGTATTTTTTAGCAGGGAAAACTGACAGTAAGGATGGCACATTGTAATTAAATGTTTCTCACAAAATTATCAACATATACTGTATAGTCTTTCAAGCTAGATCCCAAACCTAGTGTCACAAGATGTACTCTAACAATGAATCACTAAAATCATTATTGAGAGAAAGACAAAAAAATAAAAAAATAAACGCCTTTCAAAAGTTTGCGATCACTTATAATTTCCCTTGTTCTTTTAATAAAGAAAAAATGTTTTTGTCTTGAAATCAAATCAAATTGATTTGCTGATTTTGTAATGTCTACTTTCAGTAGTTACTGACCACTTTCAGACACACCCTGAAAGCAGACCGTCTGCTTTAGATTGTTAAAACAAGGCCGTTTGTCTCTGGTAGAGGTCTTCAAGGGTACAAAAAATATGACCCAATCTGAAATTAACCAAATAATTTTTCACTCGATCCGATTTGCATACATTTCAAACTCATGAATCGAGATCCAGTCTGAACGGATCCAATGACAAACAGAGAAGACCCGCTGAGTAACGGACCCTGCACGGGCCATGGTCAGATCCGCACGCAAATAAAAGTATATATACATGTTCAGGGGCGTTGGGAATAGTATCGCTCACCGGCGCCACCGAAAAAAGCTGTTTATTTTGGTTTCAACTTTTTGTAATTGCTCCTTTATGTATATTAAGCTACATATAATAATGTAAACATATGTATTCACTAATTATTTGGTCCCGTTGGTAAATCGTATTCACCCGATTATCAAAGCATTTAATGCCAGACCCGATCCAGATCCGAGTCAAACTCTCAAAGTCTCAGCCAGGGTCGGCTCAGGTCCAAGAATTTAGTGTCTCGGAGGACCCGTGAAGACCTCTAGTCTCTAACCATTGCAGCTTTGAACAGTAGCGCCTTCAGCATCATCCCTACCAGCTGTGCTCCCAGCCTGTGTGTAGGCCACAAGCCTGTACTGGTAGCTGGTCCAGGGACTCAGGGCTGAGGATGAGTCCAGGAAGGAGAGAGGGGTGGCGGATGGAGGCAGACGGCCCACTGTGGAGACTTGGTGTGTGCCACTCACCAAACGCTCCACCAGCCAGCTAGAACCACACAGGACATTACCATTACCAAAGAATACCGTCTGCATCACTATATTAACAGTAAAAGCCAATGCCCCTGGTGGCGACATTCGGCAGCACGGCAAGGACATTTGAAACATAAAGACAAATTGATGGAATAGCTCACACAAGTCTGCAAAGATTCAAAGCATTTTAATGGCTTTGACACTCAAGAAATAGACCCGTGTTCTAATCCCTGGTGTTGACATGCGTTCCCCAGTTAAAACGAAACACGTTCTAAACACTGGCATCTCTCTTGATGCATTTCAGATGCTGCCAGAGAGTGGCGGCCATAAGTCTGTTCATATTAGCGTTACGCTAGCTTCAGGACGGCATTGTAGCACATTACCCTTCCAGTGGGCCGTTGCTCCTCTCCGGCGCTCCCCAGGACAGCAGCACAGAGGTGGGGGTGTCAGAGTAAAGGTGGGGCGTGGGGACCCCCTCGGGAGGAGCTGTGGGGGTTCGGAAGGCCTGGGACATCCCGGACCGAGAGCAACCCACACTGGTGCAGGCTTCCACCTTTACAGTAGAATTTGACAGGAGCATAGCACAGGCTAGCATTTGTACTTAGCATTTGTACTGGTGCTGCGTGTTATTAATATTAAGGCCTAGCAGTTTACTATAATAAACTAATGTTGGAAAAGGCCAATATATCAACAGTTAATTTAATACACCATATTTGCCCAGTAATGAGCCTACCTGCAGGATGTAGTACTGGTATGGTAGCAGGTGGAGGAAGGTGTAGTTGGTGGTGTTCCCTGGGACCGTGGCTATCATAGCAGGAGACAGGTGTTGACCTTGGCCGCTGTCCGTGGCTCCAGCTCCAGCGGGGGCCGGGGAGGGGGCGGGGCCTAAATCAAGCGCAGACGTCGTGGAGGTGGTCTGAGCAGCGTTCCGCTCAGACTGCGTTTGAGTGACACCTACACCGGGGACAGAACCGGACGCAGCGCGAGAGACGGCCCCGGGAGCGGAGGCCGCGTTGGAAAGCCCATCGCTGGTGCCAGAGGGGGAAGCGGAGGGCCCCGGGGCTCCGGCCTGGTTCAGACTGCCGACGGTGCTGGACATAACGAGGGGGCCCGGGCGGAGGTCAGCGGCGGGGGGCCCCAGCAGCAGGTAGATGGTGTAGCTGGTGATGAGCCCGTTGGGCCGGGATGGAGGGATCACAGCAACTGTTACGTTACGAGGATGAAGCGCTGATACCACAGGCGGATCCACTGGTCCTGGACCTGGGGGGGGGGGTTTATGTGTGTCAGGAGACGATCCAGGAGAGAACGGGCATTATTATATATTTCCTATGACGGAGACTGATCCCTATTGAGATTATCATGGAAATTATATCTGTCTTCACAACACTAACTACACATCTCTCTCTCTTTCTATCTCTCTCTCTCTCGCTCACACGCACAGATACACACAGACACACAAATATAAGTATATGTGTGCGTGTGTGTCTGTGTGAAGACTTCCCTGGATGGCATAGATATTTAATCAGCATCAGTTAAACAATCAGAGTGATTCAGTTGGCCTTGATACACACACACACGCACAGAGAGAGAGAGAGAGAGAGAGAACACATATACACTTAAAAGTGAAGGGTGCCCACTGATCAAACGCAGAGCACGGATGGTCCATTTTTGTATTCTTCCCCCTGCAAAGCGTAGACCCCCCCCTTTGCCCTTTAAAAATCATTGACAAATACCATGTTGGTCACGCAGCCACCGTAAATGTTCCACTTCTCGAGGCACACTTGCTGCACGTCGTCCGCGATTGCCGCCGCTCTCAGGGGGAATGCTATATGCAACCACTTGACTTGCTCTACTTCACTTGTGCCACGAGAAAGGGCCGAGGCGAGCGGTCAATTGTTTCGTGTCAGGTTTTTGCTGAGCTAGCCGCTAAGGTATTAGGCGGGGTGGATGCATGACGGAGAGATTTCTTTTTCTTTTTTTTTGATGGGCTCAACCCTGGCAAAGCGAACACTAATTGTGTTTTACCTTGCATGTTACAATACTTTATTGTATGCTGTTGATTAAGACAATTCCCACGGCGGAAACCTCGGCGCTAAGGTGCTGTGGCAGCACTGATGTCGCCGCTGCTACGTGGCGTGCACGTTGCATGCATGTGGCGTGCACGTGGGCACGAATGGCGTCGGAATGGGACAGGAAGCCGTGATTTGTAGTGCACTATGTGAAGTTCAAGCCTAACCCTGCATCAAACACTGTTTGGCACCAAATGAGCATGTCAACACATTACAGATGACTGAAACATGCACCTGGCGTTATGTAGTCAGGTACAGAGAGTGTCAATACTTATGACACATACCCTAGTTTATATATATTCTCCATTTATTAGTTTACAAACCTAATTCATAGAGTGTAGTCTTTATTAAACCATACACCTGGGACCAAAAAAAAAAAAAAAAATATAATAGTAGTATAATATATTTTGACTATGCTGACACAGAGACAGTTACTCAATCTTGGATCCTGAACTGTGAATTCATATTAACCTCTGTCTACATTTCCTCATAGAGCATCAAATTCTTACGACCAGAGCTTAAAATGATCCAAAGTATAGCATTACGACTATGCGCATAGACAGCCTGCCCCTCACACACGCGCACGCGCACATACACGCAATACCGACACCTCATACGCACACACACACACCTTTCCAGAATGATACTTAAGCCCCATGGTAGCTCATTTGACGGTAATGCTTTCCCCTGTCATTTACATCCCACTGTACCACTGTGTAATGGACACACACACACACACACACACACACACACACACACACACACACACAGGCACCACCTCTCTCTCCCTCTCGCTCTCTCCAACACACACACACACCCCACACGCACGGACACACACACACGCCAGTGTTGCGGTACGGCATTAATGCCGCTGTGTAAAGGGCAGGCAGATCAAGGTGACTGAGCTCACGAAGGGAACATGCTGCGTTGCTAAGTGCTATCGCTAACTGCTAACGGCTTCCCCAGATGGCACCGGCTCTGTGTACGTACCGTATGGGTCTGTATCGAGGGTGTGTAGAGAAGAGTGCCGAAGGCAGACAGTGTGTGGCGGGACGCATATCTCTGCATCATTGAGTGTGCGTGCGTGCAGGTGTGGAAAAACAGGTAGGCTTTAATTGACACAATGCATAGTGTTTTTAAATAGCGCATAAGTGAATTGATTATTAAAAGGTTTAGTCAGTGTTGCAGGAGAAAGATCGTTTTTTAAACTCAATAAAAACAAAAACATCTCAACCCTTCAATGCCATAGGATGTTCCCTCAGAAGCGTCGCCCCCCTCCCCCCCAAATTTGACACACATTGCAGAGGCTGGGATAGTGTTGTGTGGGGCGGTGTGATGCAGTCTGCACCGCTTTGTTTGTATTCCAAATTAGACACAGGGCTGTGTAGAAACAGTTTTTTTTTCCAGCGCTCACGCTATTAGCAGATACATTCTCGGAATTCTGAACAAAATGTGTATTAGCTTAAGTTCAAATGCAGACCAGTTCGACTGTTGGAACATTTTACATTCGTGTTATTCCTGGTTTAACATGTATAAATCAGGACCAATAAATGTATAGTCGGCTATTGCAAGATAAATGTAAGCTATATACATGTTGTCTCTAATTTAACAAATATCTCCTCACATTTCGCTAGTTTACCGTTCTCTGTGCGCGTTGAAAAAATTATCCAACAGGTCTACACAGCCCTGGCTCCGTAAATAGGAACACAAACAAAGTGGCTAACACCGTCCACATCAACAAAGCAGTAGTACTATACTTCGCTTCACAATGCGTTACTGTTTTGATTTGAGCTCAAAATTAGCAAGCGTTCTCGAGTGACCGTGCCTTTAAGTGTTGCTCGGTGAGTTGTAACAGATTTAGAAGATGTGTTGATGACTGGCATGAGAAAGCAATTGGCAGATACACAGTTTGGGTAAGGATGACCACGAGTCAACGAGAAGTACTGTAGTATGAAACGCCATCACACACACACACACACACCCCTTGCTGGGATCCCCTTGCTGCTCTCCCTGCTGTGGCATTCCATGTATGCGAGTGGGAATGGGCTTTCCATGTATGCGCATGGAAAGGGCTTGAGATCGGTCAAATATGACACACAGACTCTCTTTGTCCACCTGACATAAATAAACAACAGAATAAAAGCGATGTGTAAAGCTTGGCTGGTTTTACACATCACAAATCAATCTGTCTTTAACCTCCCGCTCTTGCCTGTCCTTCGCCTGTGCGGCTCATCCTTCCTTCCTCTGTTACCCTCCCTCCCTACCTCCCTCCCTCTCTCCCTCCTCAGCCACCTGTATCCCACTCCTATTGTTCTCTCTCTCTCTCTCCCTCTCTCTCTCTCTCTCTCGCTCCCTGCTAAATAAACAATGCAGTAAGTTGACCTTTTGGGTTAACAGGTTTTTATGCTAGCTCTGCTCAGCACTCACACTGATTGAATTACCAGCGAAGGTCCAGCGAACGCCGCGAATAACCGAGGAGCCCGGCTCGCTATTATACTTCTTCTGTTTGGGTGCCTGCCTGTCTCCACTGCGTGGCAGCACAGATGCTTCTTGTCTGCATTTCCATACAGGAGTATATGCCAAGGGCAAATATAAAAATATAAATAGAATTTTGTTTTAAATCACAATGAAATCCCTGTGTAACCAGGCACTAGGTACTAGTACCCAGAGTCATGGAAATAACAGTTACGCCAATGGAAGTTTGACGGTCACACGGTTCGTGGAGAGGCAAAATCTATGGCAAAATAGTTTCCGAAATGTAGTTATACAGATATATAACTACATTTTTTGGCAATTAGTAGTCATGCACCAATTTACATTTACAATAAAATGTATAGGGTACTTTTAGTATTTAGGCTAACTTCCAGGAACTATTTTGAGGCACCAAGATCCGCCATTGCTGTCAAAATACAGAACGGAGATGGCGTAACTCTGTTTTTTCCATGGCTCTGCTAGTACCTAGTAAACTAGTCCCTAGGTTACTAGCAGGGTTGGGTAGGATACTTTTTAAATGCAAGCCGTTACGGTTACTAGTTAACAGACTAAAATTATAATCAGTATTGTCATTTTTGAATTACCTAAATTTAGTAACATAATCTGATTACTTCACACCTAAACATTGTTCTTTGAAATGCCATCCAAAGCAATTTACTACGTTGGCAGTATCACATCTTTATATTTACGTGAGTGTTTATGTTGCTCAGGGGATCAGATTAAAGTAGATTTTAATTTTAATTATTGATTGACGCTAATGAAAGATTAATGAGAGAACATCTGATTGTTTTAATGCGTTTTTCTTCAGTAAACTTTCTGTTCAAATTTAAAAGTAGTCCTAGAAGTAATCATCACATAAAAAAAAACAAATGTAATCTGATTGCACTATTTTAACTGGTAACTGTAAAGGATTACAGTTACTGTTTTTTGTTGTTGTTGTAATTAGTTAAAAGTAACTTTTTTACATGCGATCAGTTACTTCCCAACCCTGGTTACTAAGTACTAGTTTCAACAGTTGCATATTATCGTACTGATCACACGTCTGCCCCCAGTGGCCATATACTGTAATACACACACTGTTGTAGTTCGGCCGACAGAGAGACACAGACAGACAGAGACAGGACAGACAGCCCTAAGATGTAGCCCAGTCACCTTGACACAGTCCCAGTCAGCCCCCCAAAATCCCGTTTTGTTACCCCTCCAGTTCATCCACCCATGCTGAGTGTTATTTAGGCTTTACTGGCGCGTGGTAAATTCTGCAATTTGAAGGGCTGTTAAGTTTTTCAATTGAAATTTTCATTTAAGATGCAGGTGATGCATTTTTTTTCTCCCTTATTCTTTTTTATTTCATTTTTTTTTTTAAATTTTTATTGACGCTTTACTGCTCCCCGGATGGGAAGGACAGACGCAGGACTGCACTCACCCCCTCTTCGATCCATTTCCCCCTATCTTCCATCCTCTCTATACTCCTCCTCTCTGTCCTCACACCCCCCCCCCCCCCGACAGTAACAGAAGGCTAAGACAGCAAAGCAGGGCCGCCAAGCCTTAAATCACATTTATAAGGATTTGGTTAGCATAGTAATAACACAATCAACTGACAAGGACTGGGATAGAGGGTGTGTGTGTGTGTGTGTGTGCGCGCGTGCGTGTGTGCACGCACATGTGTGTGTGTACATGTGTGTAGTTGTGCACATGCAAATGTATATGTCAGGAAAAGGATGGGAATTATTTTTAGCCTAGCATAGTAGCGTGTGTGTGTGTGTGTGCTTGTGTGTGTGTGTCCGACAGCGATTGTGAAGGTGAGGGAGGCTGTTAGGGGTCATAATGAGGACAAATGCTAAGCTTTACGGTTGCTCAGATGCTTACGGCACGGTGTCACAACGTGACACGTAATACACTGAATTTACATTACATTTCATATCTTTATTTTCCCCAGAATATGTAATGCTAGCCCAGCCCAGATACAGTAGAACTCATTGTCTGTGTGTGTGTGTGTGCGTGTGATTATACACAATAAAAGGTCATGAGCTGGATTAGTAGCCACATACCATATCCAATATGGAGTATTGCTACTAATCCAGCTCATGACTTTTGTGTATGATCACCGTGTGTGTGTGTGTGTGTGTGTGTGTGTGAGTGTGTTTGTGTGTAGGTACACACAATTTTAGAGAAGGGCATTACCCAATTTGTTAACTATACTTCCATTGTATTACCGCATACAAGACCACCTACTCATCCAACACTTCCATAACCTAGGGCACATAGCAAGTGAAATGATGCTCACAAGGATAATTGCAAGAGAGATTATTTATTTATTTTATATGGGGCTTAACGGGACTTCTGTTGCTAAAATGCTCAAGCATATGTTGGCGAAATTAGCGTGAGGTTTTTTGTTTTCAAGTCGGAAACACCATCAAGCCCTACGACGTAACTGGCTCCCTTGAGGCCCTCAAAAGCAACGAAATCCCCTGCTACTTCTGCAGCAGAGGATATGTTTATTAGTTAATCAGACATCTCCAATTAGTGCACCTCAGATTGCACTGCATCCCAAATAAATGTTCTACAAACACACATCATCAACTATTCAGAGGTGAATCAAGCAAGAAAACCAATCCGCTATTGAAACAGACCAATAAGAGGAGGCTTGGGCAAAGCAGTGATGAAACAATGTCCTTTGGCTTCTACGGCTGTCTGTGTGAGGTGAACAGGTCTCCTCCTGTATGCTGTGCAGTGCAGTGCACAGCATACAAGTGTGATGGTGTTGGAGGGCTTTGCTGGTCTGCGATTTGTTTAGAATTCTGTGCACACTTAACCAGCATGGCTACCACATCATTCTGCAGCAAAACACCATCCCATCTGGTTAGCGCTTATAGTGGGGACCATCGTTTGCTTCTCAACAGGTCAATGACCCAAAACAGCCATGCAGGCCGCGTGAGGGCTATTTGACCACGCAGCAGAGTGATGGAGTGCTTCATCAGATGCCCTGGCCCAATTGAGATGGTTTGCAAAGAGTTGGACCACAGAGTGATCCGCACTATAGGCTGATTACCAATATAAACTGTACCAAAATATGTATCACATAATGTAGAAGAGCAATTGAGGGTTCATATGGTGAGCTGCTACTATTGACTGTCTTGTCTAATGCAACTAACAGACGAGTGCTGTATGGCACACAATGCATTTCCAAAAGAACCAATAAATCTATCTATCTATCTATCTATCTACAGTATACAGCACAGTAATGTGGGACAAGACTGTTGGAAAAGTGGGTAGAGAGAATGCCAAGCCAAGAGGCAACAGGCAGCACTATATCTAGATTATAAATATTTTGCTTGAATCAAAAATATATTTGGATATACCTTTTTTTTTTTGCTTAATACATAGTTCCATTTCTATTTTTAAAGTTTTGTTGACTTCACAATAACAGTATTCTCTAATGCATTATATTGTTACAAATAATACTCATACATATCTGAATCCCATTCAGGAAGCATTCAAAATATGGGAATTAATCTGCTCTTTGCAGATGTGGTTCAACATAGCTCTCAAAATGTTAATTAATAAATTGACTCTTCTACTTTAATTGTTCTATACTAAAACTGAACAACACAAGAGGGGCTGCTGTTTAAGCACTCATTGAATAAACACCATGAACTCAGGCGTGCTGTCAGGCGTGCCTTCCCATTCCTCGAAAATAATTTTTTTTTTCTCTCTCTCTCTCTCTCTCTCACCATTGCGCACGCACACCTTTCTGTGTCTTACACGCACGCACGCACACGCACACACACACACACCTCCTCAGATCATGTGGCCATCTGAACATGGGAGCAGACAGAGGAAAGGGAGCTGTCCAACACGGATGCAGTTTATGTTCACAGGAGACGTCTGTCTGTTCAGCAGCGGCAGGAATTCATAGGGACCAGATTACATTAAAAAGATGGATATTATAAAACTTTAATGGAATGATAAAAAGGAAAGGAGGAAGGCAGAGTCTCTCTCTCTCTGTGGTCTTTCATTAGCCTGCATTCCCTCTCTCGCTCTCTTTCTTCACAAGCCCCCCCCCACCCCCTTCTTTTCTGCCACTTTCCTGACTCTTCACATCACATTTCTTTATTGCAGTTATTCTACCTTTTTGTTCTTTTATTTTTTTATCCTGCGTTCCATCTTTCCATAATTTGCGGCTTCTTTAAAGGCGTGAAGGGCGGGGAACTGACGATGGGAACATGCACTCAGAATCCACAGGAGGTGCATCAGGGAAACGGGCAGAAGCAGAAGGAGAGGAGAGGAGGAGAGGAGAGGAGAGGAGAGAAGGAAGCACGAAGAAGACAGAAGCTACATGTATTAAAACCTGAGTCAATGTTTGTAAATGAGCCAGACCACAATGAAAAATACATTTTATTAAAGCTTGTGTTTTTTTCATTTCTGTTACAGTGGGTAAGAGGGGATAATAAGGGGAACAGAGCCTGTCTTGTCATTGCCGAGGAGATGGAGACACCGGGGGCTTAAAGACGACAAACGGTATACCTCAACGTTATATGACGCAAATCCAGCTTCAGTTGGTGTTCTAACATCGTGGGCTTAAATCCCCTTTTACCCAAAGCTCCTCTTCTCATTGTATATTAAAACTAGAAAATACAAAAGTTTTCCATTAATATGCTAAAGGGATTCAGTAGATCAGCAGTTATTTAAATCAATCAACAAGGACAGGCAAAGGTTGGAAATTGTACAAATGAACCGTGACCATTATATTCACAAATCTATAGTGCTATGAAACACTAGTTACTCTAATACACTATAACAATAATAGCCACATTGTTTAAGTAAGCGAGAGAGAGAGAGAGAGAGAGCGAGAGAGAGAGAGCGAGAGAGAGAGAGAGAGCGAGAGAGAGAGAGAGAGAGAGACGGGGATGAAGAAACACGCACATTTCAATACTGTTTTAATCTCGATCTCCAATAAATCCCGTTCCAGTAGAGCAGGACAGGAGGAGGGAAGGAGGCACACAGAAGGACGCAGGGCTTGGGAGGCAGGAGACAGTGTCCCCCGCCCCTGTCCGTCACCTTGTCTGTCCTCCAGCGTCTCTCCAGCGTCACTGCGCTCGGCCACATTATTTTGAAGAATCTCCTCAATTCTCAGGCCGCAGCTAATTTACTGTAGGGCCTCACTGCTCTCTATTTCACCCACCGTGATGGGCTGTGGCTCCGCCCACGTGTGTGCGGATGTGGATGTGTGCTATGGCCTGGCGGTGCAGATACAACAACAAGAAAACACGAGAGGGAGTTGGGCAAACATTTTTTCAACAGCAGGCGTTTGCATGTGTGTGTGCGCGTGTGTGGTGGAGGGGGACGGGGGTTTGGGTGATTTCCAATTAAATATTTAATAAAACATATCCTGTTTTGGGGTAAATTGACTGTTTCAGACCATGCGTATTAGATTTAGCTGTCTGGGCGTGGCCTACGCCAGCCTCCTTAGCACGCCCAGCACGCGTGGTGACACGCCCAGTTAAGAGGCCGAGAAGCGTTCCGTTGCTTCCACCGAAATGCATCACACTGCTCCGTCTTGTTATTCTTCCAGTATCTGTGGTAGTGCGCTAGGAGCGAGTCGTCACGGCGACTCTCCACGCTGCGGAGGGACCCACTGCAGTATGGAGAACGGAGGCGAACGTCTCTCCGCGCGCTCGCCTGTTAGCGGCGAGCAGCGTGTGAGTGGGCGGGTGATTGATAAGGACAACATGGCGTCTCGCGTGGGACACATGTTCTCAGTGTGCATTGTGTGTGTGAGAGGGGCCGAATTGGGAGGGAGGGAGGGAGGGAGAAAGGGGAGAGGGGGTTTGAACGATGGACACAGTGTGACCGTATACAGACACATATATTACTGTCCACAATTCCCACACACACACGCAGATTTAGACTCTCCATCACAGGTGGAAGCTCTCTTGCCTCTCCCTCTCTCTCTCCCTCTCTCTCTCTCTCTCCCTCTCTCTCTCTCTCTCCCTCTCACACACACACACACACACACACAGAAGAGACACATTCGTAAATGTCTAAAACAGAGGAAGGGGCGTATCAGGCATGCTTTCTCAAAAATGTGTACGTGTGTGTGTGTGCCCGCGCGTACAGGTGTGTGTGTGTGTGTGTGTGTCGCCTAGGAGGGTGTGTACATGAGTCTGTACGCAATGTGTGCAAGTTTCAGCTGCTTAATGATAATGTATGTGATAATAGCACAGTGCTAATTAATGTATAACTTTGCACTGAGGAGGCTGTTCCAGTGGCTAATATGATTCTATTACAGCAATTAGCCCACAATGACACTGGCTAGGTCACACACAAACACGCACGCACGCACAGACACACGCACACGTATGCTCACGCACGCAAACACAGCATCTATTAAGGTGTTTTGTATGTGTGTACAGTATGCAAATAAATCATTGTTTATCTATACCAGTGGTTCTCAAAGTGGGGGTCCGTGGCCTATAGCTTTAGGGGCCGCAAAATAATACATAAAAAAAATTAAAAAAAAGTGCATATCTGTCTATGGAGAACATAGACCTCACCAGACGTGCGCCATTTTCAGGACGTGCCCATTGCCATATAAGGACTTCTGGGTCTAAGTAATTGTCCCGTATGAGAAAAATGAATGGCGTTTTCGATATTCTCCCCGTTAAGAACATGCCTCGATCTAGACGCTTGTCTCCCTGTGGGAACCACGTTGCTTAATATCTGCATTTATACTTTCACATCATTGTATTTATGGCTGTATCTGGGGTGGGGGCTTTGAGGGTAGGCTATTTGCAGATAACCTGGAAGATCTCCCTCTATTTCAGAGCCACATGTTGGCAGGTATGCAAGTTTAACTTCCAACGCTCTTCCCTTCAGCTCCCCCTTCTTTCTCATTCCCTGCCTTGGTTTATTCACTCCAGCGACGCCACTGGGGCTGGCAATCTGTGTGTGCATGCGTGTGTGTGTGTGTGTGTGCGTGTGCGTGTGCGCGTGTGCGCGCGTGTGCGTGTGCGCGTGTGCGTGTGCGCGTGCGTACTCACGGTCCTCGGTGGTGAGCATACTGGCCCAGGGACTGGCGGCTTGGCCGTGGTCGTGCGACGCCACCACGCTAAACAGGTAGCGCGAGTACGGAGACAGGCCCTCCACATTGAAGGACGCCACTTCGCTCACGTTCTCCACAAGGCTGGGGATGGACGGACATGCGCGCACACACACACACACACACGCACGCACACACACGCATGCACACACACGCACGCACACGCACTGAATTTCCACTGTTTGGTGGCCTAATGGCTTTCATTGCAATCTGAGTGAAGCATTTCAGAATGTTCCTGCTAAACTCAGTCTTAAAGGTACAGTCAGCTATAATACGCTAATTGTAAGCAAATACACTTTTTGTCCAATTTATCTACCAAATATCTCCACGCATTTCGCTAGCTTACCGATCTCTGTATTATATATTCCAGTACTTCTACACTCCGCTCCGTAAATAGTAACATAAACAGAGTGGCGAACACCGCTCGTATCAACAAAGCCGCTGTACTATGATTTGCTTAACAGTGCGTTTCAATGTGCGAGGCGGAGGGATATTGCTTTGATTTGAGCTAGCAAGCGTTCTCCAGGATAGCTAACCCTGCCTTTAACTGTTGACCGCTGCCCTCACCCTATTGGATATTCACAAATTGAGTAGTTTACTGTAATAAAATGCCATACAACTTCAACAGCCTTAATTCCTCGAGACAAACACAATAATCTCGCAACCGAAACATATAATACTAAAACTATAAACAAGTGAACTGGTTGGCAGTATGCTCCAATTATGTGGCTGCACTATATACACTTTGGCAATTTCCCTGGCATTTGCCCAGCCATTATAAGGCAGACGTCAAAGAACACTGTCATAAATGAGGGAGCGTTGGCCATTTAGGATCAGATAGATAGAAGGAATGAATGAATGAATAAATCAGAAAACAATGAGATTTCCATGGCGGTGGCAGAGGAGTGCATGGCTGTCTGATATATAATACATGTAGCTAGTCATTTATTTATTACCACAGAATGAGAGGTTCACCTTCTTGGATTAAATTGCAATTTGTTGTCAGGAAGCATGTAATGAATACATATCAGATGCACACCCCAATCTCTCTCTCTCTCTCTCTCTCTCTCTCTCTCTCTCTCTCTCTCTCTCTCTAT
>JAODLL010000018.1:4650696-4671216 GCA_026546735.1 Forbesichthys agassizii
CCCCCCCCCCCCCCCCCCCCACCATGCATCTGCTTTGGTGGGTGTGATTTAGTTTTAGTTATTCCTTTTAGAATTGGTTTTACTCAAATTGCACACATTTTACTATAAGATGATGGACTGCTAAGCTTGAGGTTGCATAATGTTTTGGTATTCCTGAAATGTATTTGAATCTCACTTTAGTTAGTTGTTTGCTAAATGTATAATGCACTTCATTCCTTTTGAATAAGCTCTTGCAGATGTAATGTTAAAGACTGTTAGAGGTTTTACATTAAAATATTCATACCAGTTAAAGGTGTTGTCAGTGATTGTAAGATAATACACTTTTGTGAAGTTAAGCAAATATCTGCTCCCGGTCTGCTAGCTGCCCATTCTCTGTACATGCTGAAAACAATAATCTGGTGTTTCTACACTTCCCTAACTTATAAACAAGGAACACAAACAAAGTGGTGCAGACCCCACAACACTATGTGTTACCAATGTGGGGATCAAAGCTTCTGAGGGAGCACCCCATGGCATTGAATGGATCTCTAGATAATCGATAATTTAGTTCTTTGATTAATCGCCAAACTAATAATCTTTTGGTACAGCACTACACCTGACACCTCGCCACGTGGTGAGGAGCTAGCAGGGCTCGACCCAGCGACCTCTGGACGACCTGTCACCGCGCTCTGTCTACCGCCTACACTGAGATGACAATGTGAGTCTGAGAGGCAATGTGTGGTAGGTCACAGAACACAGACACATGTTAACAACACATCAACACCCGCATTACAAATCAAATCAGAGTAATCCAAGTTTGACTCAAACAGAAGATAAACGTTTTTACTAGGCCTACACTTTAGGTGAGTGTCAATTTGTCATGGTTCGCGACCGGGCCCGCGCTGGACAGCGCTGGTCGAGAGGATCAGCACTGGACAGCGCCCCTGGACCGTCCTCAGCGCCGTAAGGACTCCCCACGCAGGAACGTGCCCTGGCAATTTCCTCCACGTAGGAATGCGGCTTCCTCCTTTCCGGTGCAAAGTTTCCTATACCACGCACCCCCACCAGCTGGTGACAGTTTGTTACACCTCGTTTGACGAGACGCTTACGAGCAACCGTAGCTAGTGCCAACCTGTATTTGCTACTTGTATTAAACCAGTTTTCTTACTGCCTCCCTGCTGTTCTGCCTGTCTGTTACTGCGCCTGAGTCCCTCGCGACACGCAGCGTGACACAATTTAGGTGTCATTACTGTATTTGCCAGAAATTACAATACTACAAATAAATGAATTAAATTAAGTAAATTAAATGATAAAATACTGTATGATGATTAAGATAAAAATAGTTCAAATGAGATCAAATAAGATAATATGGTTAAAATAAGATATATAGAGTACACTGGATCATGTAGCCCCCTTTTACTATATTTTCCCAGCCCTATAAACCATGTATTTTCCAGTGCTCCTTCTATTTATCTATCTATATCGATTATATTCAATTAGCCTGGCTTCACACTATTGCTCTCAGCACATTTTATTTTATTTTTGGAAACCCTGTTAACATTGCACACATTGCACACCCACCCTGCTGGCGGTCCAATCAGGGTGGGTTAGTGAGATGACGTTGAAGTCAAGCGTGTTGTCTCAGCTTACCCTTCCCATCACCGCCCCCCTCCCCACACACACACACACACCCCTACCCCCTCCATTGGTCATGTTCTGCTGCGTCAGGCATTCTCTGGCAGCGCCACACCAAACACTGGAAACGAGACCAAAAACATGGCCTGCCGTCAGTTGAGCGCCGAGCGGCATTTCCTACCAAAATGTCACCGTCGCCACGACAACCCTCGTCTATTGAGTCGAGAAAATCGATCACCTTCACGGCACCCGGCGACACGCATGAAATTGAAGGGGAAACGCATCGTGTATGTGTGTACACACAAGGCGGTTAAGCCCTGTTGCTGAAGGTATTATAATGATGATGATGCCACTGTGATCAGTGTGTGTTGTCAATACTAGCCTGCATGTCTACACACGCCTGCGTTTGCATACTAACCGTACCACTGTAATAGTTACTAACCGTACCACTGTAATAGTTACTAACCGTACCACTGTAATAGTTACTAACCGTACCACTGTAATAGTTACTAACCGTACCGCTGTAATAGTTGTGTTCATTCACACAATACTAACCGTCCCACTTTACATAATTGACAGATCCTAAGCCCCGCCTCTTTCCTTTGTCCAACCTAGTTACTGTAACTAGGTTGGACAAACTGTATACAAAGCTATTACAGGAAAACAGACAGCTTACAGAGTTTCTGTTGGATTCAGAAAATGCTCAACTGTTATTGGAGGACAGGTGAAAAGAGGCGGGGCTTGGGATCGGTCAGTTATTGTGTGCAAGTACGTGTTCACACGGTACTAACCGTCGGCCCTGTGCCACAACCCCACACTGTGCATGCCTGCAGCCCGAGTGTGTGTCGGCTCCACGGAGAGAGACCCTCCACCGTTAAGAACCTCTGAGCGGAAGTGGCGTTTAAGACAAGCGCTCCGTCCAGCCACAGACCGTAGCTCGTTATTACACCTGCCGGGGGAAAAAATAAGTTAAAAGGGTTATTACACATCAAGGCCATTGTGACAACCGCACACCTGCACAAACACTATCGGTATATTATTGAATTACAGTCAGAACAGTCATTCTATACCAAATGATTATACCAAACATGATTGCCTTCTTAATCTCTATGCGTAACCTTGAGCGAAGGGCATGTCCAACAAGGACAAAATATGGAGTTGCTCTTGACTGTTAGCCATCTCTGCTACATCACACAGGCGTATCATAGTATATTATTCATTTTACAGGGGGCTGTTCAGTATCAAATGTATTTTGGACCATTATTTGCATCATGTACAGTACATGCTGTTCTGCTTGAATTGATGCTGGAGAGCATCCAGAGCATGTCGGGGGGTGATTCTGATAGACTGTGTATTCCGTGGTGGGAGCTGGATCGGATTACAGACACTGGTAACATCTGAACTGGGAGCGTCCGGATATTGCCAGTTGGATGGATTCCGGTGTAATCGGATGATAAGAGCTGCATTCAAATGACAAATGTAGCTGCAGCCGTTATGAGGGCCTTGGAAGGACAGCAGAGCGCACACACACATGCACACATCTAGCAGGCCTGTGTGTGTGCGTGCGTGCATGTTTGTACTATGGCCTCACACATGCAATCACACACCAGCGCTGTAATTACATTACATTAAATCCAGCTAATAAAAAAACGAAACAGTGCGACGTCCAATGTGCGTTTCCTTAATAAAAATGCATACAGGGGCTCAAAAGATCAACGCTAAGAACTAAGAGTCTATTCTGCTTTAATCATGTGTGGGTTTTTTTATTGCTCAATGCAGATATACACACCTTTCAGTTCAATAAAGATACAAAACCCCGGCAATGCCAACCAGATCTGGAAAGCTCTTAATGTGACCAATCACGCGCGCGTGCGCGCACATGCTTGTGTGTGTGTGTGTGCGTGCATCTATAAGCCCATATCAGTATAGGTTGTAATAAAGACAGGTTGGGAAATGAAGCAGCGAATGCATAACAGGCTTATTTCCCCTCTTTGTCTGCGTGTTGCCCTGACCTAATCCCCGAGAGGATTATCCCCTGCAAATCCCCGCGGAATAGGGGAGGAGAGAGAGAGAGAGCGAGAGGGAGAGCGAGAGAGAGGGAGAGCGACGGAGATAGGGAGGGAAAGAGGGAAGAGAAGAGAACGAACACAATCCCACGGCTGTGAAAATCATCATCATCATCATTTTACTCGTCCGACTGAAAGAACAAAAAAATATAAAATATCTCTAATAATGTACAGCGCTCCTCTTCTTTTTAAGTGGATATTAATGCTTTTTAAGCACAAGATAATTGGCTGATCGTGATTGAGTGTCTCCGTTGTTATACATTGCTGTCATCGGAGGAGAAGCGCTTAAGTAATTTAAAGTAATTTATCCCAACTCATATGCACACACATCACAGGGTTTATGGTGTGAAATCACTCGCGTGGCACTAGGGCTGAAACATGCATGATTCACAGCACACCCACACACACATTAATGAAATACACATCTTTTAACTAGCATGGCAGACATGTTTGTTAATTTGTGACGGTGTCCATGAAATGGGATGTTATAAAAATCTAATGGTTTGCATCACTATACTACAGGTCATTTTGCCCTTAAGGATGCACAGTAAGGCATTTTTCAACTATATTTAATACATATTCTTAATTTCACAATCCTTGATAACATCTTATTAAAACATATGGTTAATAATGTCAAATGCAAAGCAATATTATATCATAGTGTAAGAATGTGTAAGTGTACGCATAGTGAGTAAGAACATCTACGGTGTAAAGTACACTTTGTGTTATTCAGTTAATAATTTGTCTATGCCTACAAGTGTAATGTAGTCAAATACATTAAGAAGAATATTTAAATGTGATTTATCTCTTAAAGAGAAATATAGCATCCTCAGTAAAAGCAAAACATATTCATTGATTTTAATCTGTTTACAGTACCGGTAGGTCACTAAAACCATTTGGAAGGTTTAGTACATTACAATATTCAATCTTCATTAATTGTAAAGTACTGAATTGCATAATCTGCACAAGAGAGCGAGTTCTCTTATGAAGGTTTGCATGGATAGAAGTTGAGTGCGGAAGGAAGACCTTTAATACGGAATTAAAATTAAGAGGCACGGCGCACATTTAAATTCCAATTATAAATGTGGTGTACAGCGGACTCCAACTGACTTCTATCAAAATACCACGGAGAGGAGAGGAATGTTCGCTCCTAGCCTGCAGTTCTCTGTTCAGTCAAAAGGGAGCACTTTTCACCCATTTAAGGAACAGGCTGCACAACGTGTGGCTCCATACGCTTGTCAGTGACTGTCCATTCAGATGTCTCCCCCGCCCCACCCCACTGTCTGGACCGGACTCTCCTTTTTATTTGTATATCTGCTAGTTTGCTGTTCTTTTTTCATATTCAATGTTTTGGATCTCTCTCTCTCTCTCTCTCTCTCTCTCTCTCTCTCGCTCTCTCTCTATCACGCTCTCTCACTCTCTCTCTGTCGCTCTCTCTTTATCACGCTCTCTCACTCTCTCTCTGTCGCTCTCTCTTTATCACGCTCTCTCACTCTCTCTCTCTCTCTCTCTCTCTCTATCACGCTCTCTCACTCTCTCTCTCTATCACGCTCTCTCACTCTCTCTCTCTATCATGCTCTCTCACTCTCTCTCTGTCGCTCTCTCTTTAACACGCTCTCTCACTCTATTTCCCTCCCACATCTGTTTTCCCCTGGCACAGAAGCATGTGCAGTATCTTTCACCTTCTCTAACGGCCGCTAGCAGGCTACAATCCAACACACTGTAAAACACCCGGTGAGGGTTTAAGGTACGCCGTATTCTCTGTACTTCCTCATGACGTTGGCGTGCTGGTAAAATACACACTCGTTTCTTTCCTACCGCTAATCTACGCTAACTTTCTGTCTTTCGGCAATCACTGTGCTGTGTGTGAAAACATGTCGCATAGAGACGCATAGTGTTTCATCATTTGGAGCATTTGATTGCTAAAGAAATATTGGATATGGCCTTCATTTAGTATGCATTGTGTGTGCGTGTGTGTGTTCCCTACAATCTACACGTCTTACATATCTAAATGGCACTTGTGTGTGAAAGTGGGTACGAGTGATTCCTCTCACACACTCTCCCAAGTAGTGTCTGTGTGTGTGTGTGTGTGTGAGTGTGTGTGCGCCTCTTGAGTGTCCTCTCACCGTTGGGCGAGTCGGGGCGTGACCAGCTGACGTTGAGAGCGTGGGGCGACAAAGGGGTGACCAGCGGCGCCGGAACATTCTCTGGGGTGCTCTCCTCAGTCGCAACCTGAAGTGGGTGGCTCAGGGTGCACCCGCCTCCTGTACACGCCTGGCACGCACACGCACACGGTATAGTTACATTTGTATAGAAAATAATTAAATAAATCAAGTTCAAGTGTGAGGTGTGTGTGTGTGCGCACGTGTGTCTGTGTGTGTCTGTGTGTGCGTGCATGTGTGCGCGTGTGTTTGTGTGTCCTGTGCATGTGTGCTCGCAGTGTGAGAGGTGTGTGAGCGTGTGCATGTGCGTGTGTGTGCGTCTGCTCTCACAGCCAATGTGATGGCGTACAGTGTTCCAGGAGTCAGGTTGTGGAGGGTGTGCTCTTCAAGCGGATCTGAGCTGTTGTAGGCCACCACAGGCTCCGCCCCTTCATGGGACAGGAAGAGGGCGTACGACACCAGCGCCCCATTAAGCCGGGCTGGACGGGACCACCTGGTCCAAGCACAGGGGTGGCACTCAACATTGCATTGACCTAAAGTCTGCTAAACGCTGTACAGTAAAGGCAATGTTCCCCACAGCAAATTGATCATCTAATATACTGTTAGCACATGCAGCTTTACAGCAATATCTGTTCTGAACACTTGAACAAAAACATTCAATTGGTGTGTGTGTGTGTGTGTGTGCGTGTGCGTGTGTGTATCAGCCTTTATCAGAGGTGCAACGTTCAGTGTTGGCAGACATAGAAAACATTTGCGAACACATTTTCCGTTTACTTTTTGATCCCCGCGAACATTTGCAAACATAAGCAAACGGTCTGAGGAGATGGTTCTCGGCGAACACACCTTGAAGATGGACGAAAGGTGAAAATCCAATATTTTCCATAAGTTCAAAGCCAAACATGGTCGCCAATTATGAACGCACCTCAGACCAGTGTCAATGGCTCTCTACTTTGCAGACAGAAACACACTGCTAGCTCAAAGTTTCACACAGACACACACACACACGCACGCACGCACACAGATCCTATTGTCAGATAGTGGTGTCCTCTGTTCTTTATTTAGAATGAGGAAAGTCAATCCACCGCAGCAGAAGGCAGGAGGAGGCTGGAAGTGAAGGAGCAGAGGAAAAGGAGAACTCCAGAACATTGTCAAAGAGGGGTAATGATGAATGAAAGCTGGTCAGCTGGTTAAGGAACTACAGGATTTATGTTTATTTAAATCTTGTAGTGAAACTATAAATGGACATTTCAGTTTTTACAGTAACTATATATACTCTCTCTCTCTCTCTCTCTATATATATATATATATATATATATACACACACACACACACATTTATTGTGGCAAAATAGCTGGGCAGTTTATTAATGATTTCTGATTGGTGTCTAACTGTGGGACTATCAAGAAACTAGCTCTGCCCTGTTGACATCGTAACAAGGGAGACCATTTGAAGTGATGGATTCTGTTGTTGGTTCCTTCCATTAAAAGCCAGTTTTTGAATGACTGATGAGAGTGTGTTAGCACACAATTAGCCACTATGCTAATCTATCACATTTATTATAAGATTTATATGCTGTCGATTGGCACGGTGATAGATGGCCATTTTGCAAATCGCTAAATCAAATGGGAGTTCTGATAATTTGGATAATAATTCATTGTAATAATGGCTTTTGAAAATTATGGGATATAGAGGTGATTTAAGAAGTTATTGAGGAATAATTGGACTTTGTGGGCGGTTTCATATGCATATCATGTAGTTCTTCAAATCCCAACATGTCCATTTTCTCCTAAACAATAAGTCTCTGCATGTACGCAGAGTCAATGGAATGAAAGTTCTAGACCAATACAGATTATAACAAAAACAACAGGCTTAATATTTAGAAATGTGTACAGCTATGTTCACGAGGACATCGCGTTGGAAAGGTGCTGGATTTGCTGAAGGTCAGTGTTTACAAATGGCATTTCTGCTGTTCATGTCAGACGATAGTCCCGTTGGCTTGGTCATTACATAATACTATCACCAGAAATGTTCAACAATTAAATTCAAACAAAGTGATTAGCAAAACGAAACACGTGTTTTTATGTTTAGCTATCATTTTCTTTGATAAGAAACAACATATAAGCTCCAATATGAGTATTCTCTCCTGTGTATGTCTCTCTGTGTGTGTGCTCTGTGAAAGGTGGGGTTACTTCTGGGCATGGCATAATTCCGTTGATATTGTTCACATTCAGACAGTTCACTCAGCCTCTCTCAACCTTTCTCAGTGTCTCTCTCTGATTCCTCTCTGCCTCGCTGTACCCTTTTACCTCTCTCAACATTCCATGCAGCCTCTCCCTCTCTCCCTCCCTCCCTCCCTCTCTTTCCCTCCCTCCCTCCCTCCTATACGCTGTGGCCTCAATTCTGATTCAAATGTCCCATATTGTGAAATGCACGTTTTGTTCAGGCAAGTCATAAGTTAGGGCTTGTTAAAACACCAACTGAAATGGAGTGTTCATCTTGCAGGAAGAAATGTCTGGCCAAAATGACAGCTAGAAAATTGAGTGATGGAGGGGCTTGTCTTTCTCCGTTGGGCTCTCGGTTTTTTCTCACAAGCAGACAACAGTGTTATTGACTAGGTGTGATCTCTCAACCCGTCTTTTACCAATCTGCTAACAAGGCAATAAGCAGCCTTGCGACACCTGACCTATATTTGGCCAAAACATTGTATCTGCTTAAGGTGTGTTGATTTCTGATGTGTTCACGACAAGGTCAAAGGAGTCTCTTAAAATACTCTCATAGAACAGAAACTTTAATATAAAGATCTACCGTTTACATCAACTAAAATCAATAGATTTAACAATAGATCGACCACCACATTTCAACGTGGATCATTGCAACAGTAAGCCATGCTGTCTTAATCATTCATAATACTGTAAAATAGTTCCCATACATTATCAGATGGCTGCATACAGTTGAAACCTTCCTTTTGAGTTCCTCATTTGCCCCATTTTCTCCTCTATATTAAGTGTGCATGTGTGTGTGCGTGTGTCTACATGCATGCGTGCGTGTGTTTGCGTGCGTGCATGTGTGTGTGTCTACATGCATGCGTGCGTGGGTTTCTCCTGCAAGGGCACTAATGGCTTTCATACAGATTGACTTGGTACACAAGTATGAGCACGCAACGCCCGCACCCACACACACGACACATGCAGGACTGGAGACGCACAGAAAAAGCACACGCACGTGCACATGCGCATCATGTAAAGCAGTGCGGAGAGCTTTCACCCCTCTGCGGGTCAAAGGTCAAGAGCGGGAGAATATTCCGCATGCTAAACACAGCAGCAGAAGGTCAGCGCTACGTTCCCCTCGTTTTATGCCACGCCCACTTGAGGAGCCATGGCAACATGAATGAAGGGGACAAGCTCTCCATCTCTCGTTCTCTCTCTCACACACAGCGACATAAACTCGTCATGTCGATACACCGGCCCACTCATATTCAAGACAAAAACACTGCCTCTTTTCACGTTTTAGTCTACCTCTCGCTCTCTCTCTCTCTTTCTCAGTTCAGTTCAAGAAAGGCTTCATTGGCATGACAAGGTAATTTCTTATATTGCCAAAGCAACAGCAACAACGAAAACTAAAATGTATACCGTATATACGTTAAACCTACATGGCAGAAATAAACACTGTATGAATACTGTTTATGAATACTGACAGTTCCTTATTGACATGAATGCATAGTGGTTGATACAGGGGACCTCTCTCTCTCTCTCTCTCTCTCAATGACATACTCACTCACTTTCCAAATTAAGTGTTTACTGTAACTATAGTGAAGGGTGTTGGTGTGTGTGCACGTCTCTGTGTGTGTGTGTGTGTGTGTTGTTCTGAACAGAAGACTGCCCGCATCACAGAGCCACGTGCACTGGCTCCGAGCACGCATGTGTGTGTGTGTGTGTGTGTATTTGCGTGCGGGCACTTACCTCACCAAGATGGTGTGCGCGTCCAGCAGGGTCACGCCCGGCGGCTGTACAGGTCCAGGGGGGAGCTGGGAGGTTACCATGGTGACGTGCGAACTGTTGCTACAGCCTGCCGACGTGCATGCGCTCAGCAGCAGCACATGGGCGGAGTACACTCCCAGACCTGTAACACACACACACACGTATGCACGCACGCACATGCGCGCACACACAAACACACAGTTGAAGTGTTGATGTTTGTTTGGATTTTTAGCACAAACAAAAACATAAGGTCAACACATCTTTACCATT
Organism: Forbesichthys agassizii; assembly: GCA_026546735.1. Classification (NCBI taxonomy): domain Eukaryota; kingdom Metazoa; phylum Chordata; class Actinopteri; order Percopsiformes; family Amblyopsidae; genus Forbesichthys; species Forbesichthys agassizii. The sequence continues at coordinate 4,660,786 of JAODLL010000018.1, forward strand.
GAATCTCTCTCTCAGTCTCTCTCTCTCCCCCTCGCTCTGTTTTTGATTCATGCCATTCTGTCGTTATGCTACCCCCCCCCTCATCTCATCCCTCATTACGCTAACCCACTAACTGTTCCCCGTAGCTCTCGATGTCGCAATCTCTCCCTCTCCCTCCTCCCTCTCTCTAACGTGATCTATTCCGAACCATATAATCACTGTGTCTGTAATCCTCCCAATCACTGAGCATCAGACATGCTGCATTATTAGCCCAGCATGGAATAATAGCACACATACTCATTTCTTCATTAACGTACGCACAGACAAGTGCACGCACACACACACACACACACACACAAACAGTACAGTACATACTGTTTCCGTGTGTCTATGAACTGACACTGAATCAGTTGTGCCGTTCATGTATGTTGCTGCGTTGCAGTGTGTGCCATTGAGGTTATGAATCTGCAATGGTGTGTGTGTGTGTGTGTGTGTGTGTGTGTGTGTGTGTGTGTGTGTGTGTGTGTGTGTGCCACTGAAGAAGTCTCTAGTGTTGTCACACACGTCTCCAAGTCTCTTTAGTGCCTGTATTCAAATGAGTGTATGTCTAACCAATGGGAGTGTGTGTCTGTACTAGGAAGACTTGGTTTCTATAGTTTCTGACTATGCGAAACATTGGAAAAGCTTCTGTTTCCTTGTGTGTGTGTGTGTGCGCATGTTTTTACACTCCTCTTCAGAGTGTTATTCCCCCGGTAACGAGACTGAGACTCTCCTTTCTCACATGCTAATCCTCAGCTCCATTTTTTTCTCTCAATGCTTTCCTTTCTCTATACTTTGAGCTGTTATCCCTGCACAAGTTCTCACACACGCACACACGCGCACGCACGCACACGCGCACGCACACACACACACACACACACACACACTTTCTATTACCAGTGATGTTGAGCTGCGTATCATTCCCTCTATAGAGCATTCTGTCATTGTGGTAGAGGATGTACTCTGTGATGTGTCCATTGGGCCTAATAACGAAGGATGAAATAATAATGTTCATATAAAATACATGAATATAAATCCAAACTAACTAAGTGTGTGTTCTTGTAACAATGTTGATCAATGCTGAATGGGAAAATGCCTGCTCCAATGTCTAATACCTAAAAGTGTTGAATGAGAGATAAATGGTCTTTCTATATTATCGTTTAAACATTAAAATAACAACGGACAACCATTTTCAATTACTATTCTATTACTAAAGTATATTGTCAAAGTTTGACGTCATACAACCTGTTTGTGTTTAAATCAGAGTTACTCTGCTTTCAAAACCAACACGTAACCTACGTGCATGTTAGTGTGTGCGTGTCCCACAAAGCATGTGTTTTGGTCTGAGATCCCACATCTAGTGTAGACACGACCCTACATATCGACCCTTTAAAAAGGCGCTCTTGAAAGAGACACTATATGTATATATACGCAAAATTTAAAACCTAGAATAGGAATATCCCTCTACTGCATCCACCCAGTGTATTATTACCCTCCATAGTGTACACAGTGTATACGGGGGCCGTGTGTATTCACCTCGCTGGGGGTGCCCATGTGACGTAGAGCGAGGACGGCGATGGAGCTCCGGCCGGAGGAGACACAGCCTGTGGAGCTGAAATGGGCAGTGTTTACAGTCAGAGGCGGGGAAAGGAAAACAGCGCTGCCCATGTGTTTGCTGCACCTGCGGCGTAACCCAGATGCAATAACGTGTACGTCTCCCCGCCTCCTGAACACCTTCGCTGGTCCAGTGCTTGGAGAGTCCAACGTGGAAACTGAAGAACTCGTGACTGTTCAAAGGTGTGATAGGAGGTGTGTGTGTGTGTGTGTGTGTGTGTGCGTTAAGAGAGAGGGTTGTTGTAGGAAGGAACAAAACAAGAGTAATAAATAATAAAGAGAGGAGAGCTTGCTTATACGTGTAGCTAACACAGGCCAGTGTCCAACCTGCACTTCGGTAGGATCAATACAGTAATCTGTCGGGGGGGTTTTTTGCACTTCAGATTGATTTTCCTCCCTCCACACTGACCCCTGCCGTCACATTATCTCACAAACAAGGCCAGTTAGCCCAACACAGATAAATGGAGCAACTGAGGAATGAAGAGAAATATCCTCCTTCTCTCTCTCCTCTTCTACCCTAACTCCTCCCACAAGATCATCACAAGTTCTTAAACTTCTATTTAATCAATTTCTTCCTTTTAGCTCTCATGTCCCGCTTCAGCGTGTGTGCGTTACATTTGGCCACTGGGGGCAGTGCAGGCACTGCAATGCCACCAGTGCACACTTGCCCGCCTGAGCGTTTAGCTCGAACCTCGTGGAATCTCAATGGAGTCATTCAGGGACATTGTGGGAAGGTTGTGTGCACGTTTATTCGTGTTCCCCACATTCACATGTGAACAATATGGCCTCACACGGTCTGCTGCAATGAGAAAGTGCTGCTACTTTATAATACATGTTTACATTTCCCTGCAAAAAGACCCTTGACAACAATGGGTTATAACTCCTCAAAAATTTGATGATGCTAGATTTACATGCTAGCGCTCTGAATTGTAGTGGATGTAATGTATGTGTCCCCATTCCTTATTTAGGCCTACTATACTGATATACAATGTGTGTAATATGATCATTTATGCGGATAACTGTCGGTCAACGTCTCTCTGAGTATGCGAAGGTTTTACAAAAGATGTACCTTCCTCCAAAGTGGTGAAGGTCCATCTCCCGTCGCCACCGTCCACGTCACCGCGGAGACTCTCCACGCAGCCAATGGGAGTGCAGGCACTCACCGTGACAACGTATCGGGTGGCTGGAATCAGGCCTGACAACAACCCTGACAGGACAGGACATAGAGACAGTTAGTTAAACTGCTCGGAGACAGGGAGTGGCATGAGGAGGTGGGGTGGGGGTGGGGGGGGAGGGGGCAATCCAGGATTGTTTTATATGGACATGTAAAAAAAAAAAAGAAGAAAAATCTCATCCAGCCCTTCCTCTCTCAATCTCTCTCTCTCACTCTCTCTCTCACGCACGCACAGGCCTTTTAATTCAATTAAGGGCCGGGGCCCCACACACTTCACTGCCATTACACACTCATTTACTTTCTGTGTTTTTTAGCTGTAGGTGTGAGTCTGCAGTCAGGTGTCTGGGCCGCCATAAATTAGCTGGAGCCCTTATCACGGTGGACTTAATGCCTGGCTGTGAGAGTTGGTGGGGGGGAAGGATAGAGAGAGAGAGAGAGAGAGAGAGAGAGAGAGGAGGGGAAAGCCCATCTTAATATTTGCCCGGAGACATGGCAGAGCAGGCGGCAGCGGGGACGAATCACAACGTCGCATGTAGACATCATCAGCGCCATAAAAGAAAGAGTGAGCAAGAGACAGAGACAGAGACAGAGAGAGAGAGAGAGAGAGAGAAAGAGAGTGGGGACAGATGCAAGGGTATGATATCACCGGGTAAGTCCTGAATGTCTCTTTCCAAATGGAGACCGTCTCCATAAGCTGGGGACTGGCCAAGGAGACATTAGCGCCTTGTTGACTGGGACAGTCTCCTTGTGTGTGTGTGTGTACGTAAAAATCATTATGCTTATGTGTTCGTGTAATTCATACAAGAACCACAGCATAAGTCCCCGTAAGTCTTGCACGAGAGGAGATAAAAACTGGATGGGACACTGCGGATGTGTTACCCTAGATGGGGAGAGCTCCTGCCAGAATAAAAGCCACATTTATTGAAGTAGTCAATCGGTCATGGTAAATACTGTAAATTCAGGAGAGAGTAAAGGAATGAATGTACAGTAGTTTGTCCCCTAATATTAGAGTAGTGGTCCTCAACCCTGGGTATAGATGTCTCCCTGCACCAACACACCTGGTTCCCATGAATCAGGTGTGTTGGCATGTTGGAGTAGGGCTGGACGATTTTACATTGTACCTCGATAACGATTGTTTTGGCCTTCGTTTTGTTTTTGCTTGAGTTCTGCTCCATGCTTCCATACATGATACATGAAACGTTAGTGTTGCTAGCAATGGGCTAAAACATTAAATAATGAAAGCTGGATGAAGATTATAATTATTAGGGCTGTACGATTTGCTAAAAAAAGTATATTGAGATTCTCACTTCTTTTGGAAATGGTATCACTCCAGTAAACCAGGTAGGCTATTTAATTAAGCATGGGCTCAAAGAGAACATGGCCGATTGATCACAGACTATTACAGTAGGCTATATTTGCCGGTATGTTTAGTTATTTTTATATTCCAGCTTGCACTGCGGTCCTAACTTTGACGGGCCATTCTGGAAATCTCCCGATTCTCCCGGACAGTACAGACATGATTTACATAACTCTCTGGTCAACGTTGCTCCCAAAATAACGCACAATGTTTTGCCTTTTTCTTTTGCATGTTTCTTTCACTACAATTCGGCCTCAACTGCTCGCTTGAATTCAAAATAATTGGAAAAGGCCTTCAAGTTTTAATCCAACTTCAAGCAAGCTGAGCACCCATAGAAACACAGGGGGGTAGAAAAGTGATCGCTCCCGAGGATATTTATAGTGAATCTACCTCGTTGTCAATCTGACCACAGCTCCGTAAAAGGACCTTAAATACAGCAGTGATCACCACTCACACAACAATGGCCGCTTGGCTTTGCAACGTGTTTCAATGTGTAAGGGCGGAGCTTCTGAAGGAGTTGAGAGTCAGTATAGAGTTACAGTACCTGTGTAATTTCCATTAGCCAGGTATGTGGCTTTAACAGGCTCCGCATCTCGGTGGTCTCGGTTGTAGGCCCTCAGCTCGTACCTGTCAATCACCCCTCTGATGTCACCGCTGGGCGGGGCCCAATTCACTGTGGCGCTGTAGCCACTCCCACTTAGCACCATGCTAGGGGGCGGGACATACTTGGGTACTGCAGACAGACAGGGAGGGCTGTGTGAATGTTTAGTATACGTACTGTGTTTTCGAAAGATGAGTGTACTGTATATGTGGAAGAGCAACACAGAAAAACAAGAGTCAAAATGATAAATAATCAATTGAGTGTACAACTGAGAAACACTGAACTTTGGAATACATGAAAGTGTGTGTGTGTGTGTGTGGAGGGTGGCGTGTATGCATGCGTGTGCGTGCACGTGTACTGTAGGTGTGCACGTGAGACAATGAGAGATGTAAAGTGTGTGAGGGTAAAGAGAAAGCATCTCCCACCTTTCTGTGTTTTAATAGGCCCAGTAAATCATTTGCAGCCATTAGCATAAATAGTATTTATGAGAGTTGTAACTTTTTCAGCGCTGATTTAATACAGCCAGCCATTCATTCTGGGCTATATTTCACCTCAATCAGCCTCCCTCTCTCTACCTGCCTCTCATTCTGTCCCTCACTTCTCTCCAGACGTTCTCCCTCTTCTACTCTACATCTCACCTACAGTATCTGTCTATCTATCTATCTATCTAATATGTCTGTCTGTCTGTCTGTCTGTCTATAATATATCTGTATCTATCTATCTGTCTATATAATATATGTCTGTCTGTCTGTCTATATAATATATGGCTGTCTGTCTGTCTATATAATATATCTGTCTGTCTGTCTATCTATATAATATATCTCTGTCTGTCTGTCTATCTATAAAATATATCTGTCTGTCTGTCTATCTATATAATATATCTGTCTGCCTGTCTATCTATATAATATATCTGTCTGTCTGTCTATCTATATAATATATCTGTCTGTCTGTCTGTCTATCTATATAATATATCTGTCTGTCTGTCTATCTATCTATATAATATATCTGTCTGTCTGTCTGTCTATCTATCTATATAATATATCTGTCTGTCTATCTATATAATATATCTGTTAGTCTGTCTGTCTGTCTGTCTGTCTATCTATCTAATATGTCTGTAGGTCTGTCTACATAAAATAATATATAAATACATTTAAGAATAAATAAATGTATGTAAAAATAATTAAATAAATAAATGTAGAAATGCACAAATAAATAAATAAAACATGTAAAAATACAGTAATATCCTTTTTTAATGCAAAAATGTAATTATTTTTTAAATTATTTTTATATTTATTTAATTATTTTTTACTTTTATATATTTATTTTGTATTATGGCAGTCCTGGTCCTCCATACATTCCTGCCTCCAACACACATACAGGAACACTAATGCACATACGTGTGTGTGTGTGTGTGTGTGTGTGTGTGTGTGTGTGTGTGTGTGTGTGTGTGTGTGTGTGTGGGTGTGTGTGGGGGTGTGGGGGTGTGGGGGTGGGGGGGTGTGTGGGTGTGTGTGTGGGTGTGTGTGTGTGGGTGTGGGTGTGTGGGTGTGGTGTACTCCACCTGTGCCTTGACTACGTCCCCTCTGCCATGGACCTTCTGCCCAGCCACCTGTGCCTGAAGCTACATACCTGTACAGGTACTCTGGAGATGAGGAGAAGGAATGATACACATGCATGTAAACCTAGGTCACAGGCCATTAAGGTAACAGATTCAATTGTCCGCATAATCTCCAAAATACTGTTTTACCTTGCTTTTAATCATTTGAATCATCGTAACCTAAAGCTATTTCATGAAAGCAAAACACGATTTCTGCTCAGGTGTGTAAAAATACACAATACACATTCTTTTTCACTATTTATAAATGATTTGTATTGAACATGAATATGTCTGTAAAGAGCAGCAAACAATGCTCCCATACTTATACTTACTTTCTCTGTGCATGTGTGTGCGTTGCTGTCGACCCTCACCATTAAAAGGTTGTAGACCGTAATCCCAGGCCTGCGTTTCTGTCCCAGTGTACACCAGCACTGAGTCGTTTCCACGGCAAGAATAGAGGCTCTCTTTGATTGGACAGCCGTCGAGATAGACTCTAGCAGAGCGCTGGGAGACAGCAGTTAGGATAACATCAGCGGGGGGTCCGGCCTTATCACTGTGAACGGTCAGACCCCTCACACAGCCTCCTAAACCTATGGGGAAAGTATAGGGAATGGCAGGAAATCGGGTATTACAGAGCAAGTTCAGATTCTTTCGGACATTCAAGACACACAAAACATTTCAAATTAATGTTAAATTAGACTGAAATATTCTATTGGTTGTTAGAATTATGGAAAACCTTTACCTCAACTGCTCCTTAAACTTCCTTATCCACCTGTTACGTCATTCAACAAGTATCTAATACAGATTTTCTGCGTTCATTTTATTAGTACAATACTGTGATTTCAATCAGATGACCATCATTTATTTAACTTTTATTTGATTAAATTTGATTTATTTTACCTCCTTGCTCGGGATTAAGTGTTTGCTGAGTGCATGAGTAAAACCTGTGCAAGTGTGTGTGTGTGTGTGTGTGTGTGTGTGTATGTGTGTGTGTACCATTCCTGTAACTTCCTCCACCTAGCGCTGGATGCATGAGATCAGAAGGCACGCCCCCCAGGTATAACGGCGAATCAACCGCCAGCGCCCCGCTTCCTCCAAACCCTGTCATCTCTTCAGACCAATCGTCGACTCGGGCAGAAATTAAGGAGCCGCGTTTCCCCAATGACAGTTGGTTCCAGTCGCCGCTGCAGTAGCTAAGGCCCACCCATGTGCTGAGCTTGGTCGCGTAACCTCCCCATGACAAAAGGAAGAGCAGGAAACCATCTTCCAGCACCACCTGCAAATGACACACAGACATGGATGTACAAGACAGACTAGGGCTGGCCCCAAATATTTGATTATTCGGGTATTCGTTAGTTGGGTTTGTATTCAATTTAAATATTGGGATTTGAGTATTTGTTTCTTCACATTATGCATTCAAGTTTTCCTATTAATCCCTACGGTCTCCATTTAAACCCACATGTTGAAATGTAATTGGCTGCCCTACACTGTCATCAACACATTTTATTTCAATTGGCTCCGTTTGTAAGAAGAGAGCGAGGTATGTGCTATTTGACAGCTCTGACAGGCTCAATTGATGTGTCAATCAAATTGGCAATTTTGAGCGCATGGCTATGTTTACATATATGCTCACTAAAGCTAGGAATCGAAGATTACACCTCTGTTATACTTGTTAATTATAGTTGAATGTTTTTAAAGGTGTTTTTTAAAAAGAGTATTTGAATTCTCATTTGGAAATACCAAGTATTCGAAACCTGTAAAATGGTATTCGGGACAGCCCTAGTACACACAAATGCCAACACATAAAGTGTGTGTGTTTGTGTTTGTGTGTGTAAACTACTTACCAGCATGTAGTCATCAGTTTGTGTGTTGTGTGTAAAGAGGAGCAGAGCATTGAGTTGGTCTGTTCTGAACTCCATAGAGATGTCAAAGTCTACTCCTCCCATGAACATATCTCTGTTCAACTGTAAGTAACCTGAAATAATGCAAGACAACTGTCAACTGTTAAATGTCAACTCATCGCCAATAAATATTGCCGATGGTGACGTCACACACTGTATGAACCGAATATAAATGAGGTGTCAGTTGTCCGGGCCAACTGATGTGAGATGCTGTAAAGTTAGAACTGCACCAAGGCGTGGAAGAGCGACTGGGAGTCAGCTAGCGATAATTGTCGTCGCGATCGCACGGGCGCATGCTCGAGGGAGGACGATCTTTCAGATGAGGGACTGTTAAGACAGCTAGTAAACAGCGAAGCACAACACTGACACCACTATCTAGTAGCCTAGTGCTTGCGTTATCAAATGTAATCTATGCCTTAAGTCAAAAGTAAATGAGGTAGAGAAGACGAGCGGTTCGTAGGAAACAGAACAGGCGAGCAACACGACACATATCTATACATTTTCCGTGATTTGGAGGCTGAATCCGTTTATATATTTCAAGAAGAGACTATTCCAGGAAAAGACAATACATTTAGCACAAGCCTCACTACCTTGATCAATGCTGCAGTACCCTGTGAATAACAGAGTTATTTATTATCTGCAGTTTAATGTCAGACATGGGTGCAGTAGCTCTTCAGTGAGTTAACTATAAGTTAACTAAAAGTGAGAGCGGCGTAGCCCTGCCAACATTGAGCCTATCACTTACTGTCTTTAATCCAGTTGTCTGTCTACCATGTTGACATGCAAACAGTAACACTACTTGAAAAAGTGAATGTTCCTTCCATCTGTTATTATGTTTTGGTGTTTATTATCTTATCCTTACCTAGATTCTGATTAATGGACTGGAGAGACTAGCGATTTATATGACCTCTCGCTGACCATATAAAATTTGAATCGCTAGAAAAAGTTGATAGAGCGCCGGGTTTCGGTTGCTATCAGCGGTCGGTCCAGCGGCTACACCGAGAGTCAATCAGCGACCTGGTGATTTCTGTTGCTAAGCAGTCGCTCTCACACGCAGGAGCGAAAACCGCCGCGGTGTAGTTCTAGCTCTAGGTCTAGCTTAAGACATATGGTACCTTAAGGTATACAAGACCTTCCATTTGTCTTTAGTCCTTAGAGAGAATAAAAGCCAACCTAACTGCAAAGTGACTAACTAATTACCACCAGGAATCTTGTTCAACAGCAACTAAAGACAATCATTAACATAATTATCAACTTAACATACTAAAAATGACCAACCAAGACAACTTTTAGTGATAGCAACAACCCTCAATAGCTTAGTAGTTTAATAGTACCTTAGTATCTTCATAATTCATTAGGACAAATATTCAGTATTTTGTTTAGTTATGCCACTACTGTAAAATACACAAAAAACAGACTGCACACACTATATAATCATCCACAGTGAACAGGCTGAGTCGTACCTTGACCCATGAAGTGAATTCCGTCATCCGATAGGGCGGGACAACCCTCCCAGCTCTCACAGGCTCCCACCCTGTCAGATGCACTGGACCAATCCAGGGGCTGCCACACCTCTAATGGGCTGTCAGTCACTTTAAACTGCACATCTCTAAGGCAACCAGAGAATCCCTGCAGCACTAACTGGGAAAGCCCTAATGCGTACACACATAGAAAATAATGTTAAAAGAATATTAGGGTCTAACAGGGATATTAATTCATTTCAAATGATCATACATGTTTTGTGTTCTTGTGCTTTTGAGAACAGTAATTTTGCCAGTAAATTTAAAAGAAAGAGTATTCATGACTATTATAATTGCATATTTCATATAACATTTTTCTGTTTCCAGTGTGGACTGGTACTTTCGTCACAAAAGCAATTTAATGACAGGCTTGCTTGTTAGGAGGCTAAACTAGTGTGAAAGCGGTGCTGGTGCTGAATTCACAAAGGTGGCTTGGGTATGAGGCCCTGATATACAAACTGCACTACCTGAATCCTGTCTTAATAAGGTGAAATCTTCCGGAAGTCCTCCAATGAACACCCCTGTGTTGTCACCTATAATAGTACTGCCACTCCAGGCTGACGCATTACCTGGAAAAGAGAGAGAGAGAGAGAGAGAGAGAGAGAGAGAGAGAGAGAGAGAGAGAGAGAGAGAGAGAGAGAGAGAGATA
>JAODLL010000018.1:4677096-4691831 GCA_026546735.1 Forbesichthys agassizii
GTCTGTCTAATTAAATGGATTAGAGAGAGATAGAGAGAGAGAGAGAGAGAGAGAGAGAGAGAGAGAGAGAGAGAGAGAGAGACTGGTGGGATATGGCAGACAAAAACTTATAAAAGTTGGCAAAAATAAATGGCACAAGAGAGGAGTCTAGGTTAAAATGGCACACACACACACACACACACACACACACACGCACGTAGCACGCACAGACACACCACTGTACTATACACGCACATACAGAAGCGTACGACCATTCTCTCTCAGTACAAATATCAGGACTTACCTATGTATTGATCATTGACAACGATTGTTCCCACGGCCCCTCGCCTTGTTGCCATGACGCTATGCCATTTACCATCGTCATAGCGACGACCTCCATCACCCTGCACACCCACAGCTACTGCAGAGCCCTAGACACACACACACACACACACACACACAGAAAAAACATCAACAGCACGTCCGTGATTGGTGATCGCGTAAGCAATCCGTTTTTGCTCCGTCCTCTGAACTGCCCCACCGGCAGCATGTCAGAAGCGGAGCGTCTTGTTGAGTTTTCGCTGAGTTTCCATAGCAACAAACCAAACAGAAATTATTAGTTCTGTCTGACTGGCTGTTCATCGCTTTCAGAAGCCTCCCGGAAGCGACTTCAGACAAAATTTGAACTGCAGCCTATTTTTTGCGGAGCCTAGCAGAGTGCCGCTCTTGGAACGCTCCTGGGACGCTCCTGGGACGCTCCTGGGACCCTCCTGGGACCCTCCTGGGACCCTCCTGGGACCCTCTGGTGGATCACTTGCATTGACAAGAGCACCGTGACAGAACCAGAATGTGACAGAGCGTTCCCGATGTAAATTGGGGTTCAGGTGTGTTTTGGCTCTTTAACAATAATTACTTCACATCGTGAATTCGAACAAGCAGTCAGAAGTATGAAGGTCATGATATTAGACTATTTTGAAACTAGCAGCGGATCTAAATGAACCAAGTCATGTCTGTTCAAAGGTCCTACTATTATACAACATTTTACACAGTAATGTGTGTGCGCGTGTGTGTAATCCGAGCTCATGTTCTGTTTTCATAGCTGGTCAGCACACACACATGGGTGGTTTAGGTTTGACGAAGGCGACTTGAGTCAAAAACGCCTAGAGATAATACAAAATAGCATCAGATTTATAATGTATTAGAAGAGAACAGGCTTTTCTCAATGGAGAATAAGTTTGCACTCTTCTCCCGACTTTTATACTGCATGAGTGCATAACAACAGATTTCTGGTTCACAGGTTCGTCCAAGTTTCAATGGACCACTTCCCAGATGTTTAACAGACACAGATATCTAGTGTGACAGGTTATGTGTACACCCCACTGCATTGTATTGGTCTAAGATGATGTTGCTTAGTGTAAATTCTAGTGGCAGACAGGTATGATCGTACATTAACATATATAATGCACCACTACAGAAAACAGTAGCTTATGTTTACATGGAAACTTTTTTTGTCTTTCCGAATGAAATCTTCCGATTGACCGTTTCGGGTTACCTGTTTACATTGGACCTAATCAGGTCTGGTGTTTACATGTGTCGTTGCAACTTATCGGAATTGAGGTTAAACATGCACACATTATCCATCTCATATGTAACGTGTCCCGCTAGAAAATGGTAAAAACCAGCTTATAAGTATTATAATTATATTAATTAATTATATATATTATATATTATTATATCCTAGTTATAAGTATGTCAGTAAGTGAGGCTATTTGTGTGATTGAACAGAGAAACACACATACACAGCCAGATGTGCACACGCTGGCCCTGGCTACCTTAGCAGATTATTGGCTACACCAGACACTGCTCCACGTCCCCCAGCTCTGCCAGTGGGCGCACAAAATATATACAACACCCGCCAACAGAGCTCCATGCGATCACTTTTTATCAGCAAGTTACTTTTGGGGCGCGACACCGGTATTAACTCCTATTCACTTTTTTGCACCCGTCGCAGACTCGATTTTTTCCAGACTTTGTGCCGTTTTTATACATTGCATCCTGTGTGCAGTGGCTGTGCAGAATAGTTTATCAGCATCACAAAATACATATGTAGGGGCATGCGCATGAGAACACAACCAGGAAGTCATCGCATTTCACTGTTTACATGGTACAATTCTTCTACCAATCAGGTCATAGAACGGGCTATACTATAACTATGCTTCAGAATGGAATTTGGATCGGGTTGGGTTGGATCGGGTTTATCTTCCGATTTGTGGTGTTTATATGGAGTATTTTCTTTCTGGTTGGGCTTTTAACCCGATTCTAATTGGAATAATAGTGTCCATGTAAACACAGCTACAGTACTGCTGTCATTTACTTTTACTGTACCGACGGTATCTAGCTATGCGTGTGCGGGAAGTTTGACTTATTTTAGACTAGACTAAAATGAACAAATAAAAATAAAATTACACCACAAAAAATTTTATTGAGTTTCATGTGTTATGAATTGGTTAAAATAAATAAATTTTTAAAACATTGTTTTCAGACATTTCCACGATTTGAATTGAAGGAAAAAATATAAAGTACCCAACACTGTCGGAGAAGATGCATACAAATTATTGTAAAAGGTTTTTTTGAAAATAACTTCCTATAACCTGGTTTTCTAAAAAACTTGACATGAAATGAAAAGCATTTCACTGCACCCGGTCAAACAGTTTTTGGGGTAACACATTACAAAGTAACAAATTGCTGTAACGTCTGTAACGTAATATACAGTAATGTAATGCGTTGTGTGTGTGTGTGTGTGTATGTGACGAGTAAATGGTCAAATGAATGACACGCGTCTGTTGAGTAAAGCCCCTCAAGGACATCTGTGCCCTACCATTTTGGGCTGTCCAGCACTGAGGTGGCTTCTCTTTAATATACTCTATTTGATATAGCTGACACACACACACACACACACACACACACACACACACACACACACACACACACAAACACACACACACAAACACACAGCCTGCATCCATTGCTTACTGTCTAGATAAGTAGCACTTATCCAAAGTGGTGCCCCTGTGGCTTTTTCAGATACATCTGGCAACCCCTTAGTGTGTGAGCGTGTGTGTGTGGTAAGAGGGAGGGTTTACACTCATGCATGTGCAAGTTAGATCGTACATGAATGCATGTGTGTAAATGCAGGTAAGTGTATGCAGGTGTGCGTGTGTGTGTGTGTGTCTCGCTCTCTGCAGGATGAACAACAACACAAGGTGAAGTGATGTTTCACTCTTGGATGACATTGAGTTCAAGCCTCCCTCCATCTTTCTCCGTCCACCACAGGTCTCCTCCTCCAGCCTATGTATTATCTATGTGCACCCCCCCCGCTTAACATTGGTCAGAGACATTGTAGAGGAGACAGGTCACTTTGGGAATTCTGAATGGAGCTACAGCATGGGAGAATTACGCTTGCAGCTGCATATGCGTAGTTCATAAATAAATAAATAATTTAGTGCACAAAACGTTTTAAGCTGTTTTATCAGATTTGACTCGTGATTGTACACATGGAGCTTTTATGTCCCAGTGACCACTGAACGTGCAGACAGTCTTCATAATAGTCTCAGCCTCTTCCGTTCATTAGTATTACATAAGATAGACAACTCCGTGCTGAACGTCTGATACATATGCCCCTGTATGCTCAACACAGGACTTTCGGGAAGTATGCGTAATTTAAAAGCAGAGCTTTATTTACTCATTTAAAATTAAACATTTTGATAATGTAACGTCATGACAAGAAACGTCCCACTTGGTCAATGAAATGTAAAGGCTGGCTTACTGAGACTATCTTCATAATAACAAATACCCAAGATGGCTGGCGAGTGGCCACTTCCTAAAGTGTTAGGACTTTAAACTTTGAGCTCAGTTTCAGTTACATAAGTATCAGCCAATCAGCACCAAGTACTACATGTGTGCTGACAGCAAATGTCTATCCCCATGTAGGTATTTTTTCCAATTTGTCGAAGGTGGCCCAATTGTCTGCTAAAGTAACTGTGTCAAGTATTTGTTCTTCTGAATGGTTTATGGTCATTCAATAGTGTGCTAATAATTTCATTGACAGCTTTTGGCATCACCCTAATGACAAACACCTTTGATATGAGGGTTCTTACCAGTCCCAATACTAGATAATAGATTCATTGCATTAATAGATAAAAACATATTTCAAATATTTAGCTTTCCCTTGAGGGCGCGGGGATTGTCTTGACTCCCACTGTGTTAAGCGGTGTTTGACAGATAACTAACGTAAATGTGTTTATGTGTGATGTATTATTGTGTTTCTTCAGAAGCACACACATTTTTAAGCGAGCAAGTTTCCTGTGTCACGCTAAATTAGCCCCCCCTGCGTCGGTAATCCCATTAGGCAAGCTCAACAGGCTAATGTTGAGAACTAATGGGCCCGGCTATATGTATCTAGGGGAACGCTAATAAGCCGTGACACCACTCCCACATTTAATTACCAAATATCACCATTGTCAGCTACACACAGACACACACAAGTAACTGTCACTCAGTACAAAAATCACCAAAGCGCTGTAGACATATCCAAAAACATACCACACTGAAATATTAAAGTGAAGGGGTATGCTGTACTGTATATGTGTGTGTGTCTAATTACTTAGTGTTCTCAAGAAAGCATGTGTGTAATAATCTCTCATCATCACTTTCATCATTGTAGACGATGACTGTGACCCCCCCCCCACGTGTCTGTATCAGTGGATAAGGGGAATGCGAGTGTGCGTGTGTGTGCGTGCGTGAGTGCATTTGCGAGTGCAAAGCTTAATTAGCCTGCAATTGGTATTCACGCGCGGTGACTGCGGGGAATGAGTTAATTGCAGTCCAATTCAAACGTTGACACACTTTTAAAGTTTTCCCTCCTCTCGCTCTCTGGGAAGACTCGACGAGAGGCTGCAGATCTCATTTATGAGATGAGAGGCAGGGAGAGAGGAAGGGGGGGGGGGGCAATAGGGAGGCAGAGATAGGGAGAGGAGGCACAGATGGAGAATGAGAGTTATAGACGAGTGAAAATGCAGTAATGACCTGTCAAAGACAACTTTATAATAAGTTGTATTGAAAGGTTTGTCGAACCTTTGTAAAAACAAAAAAGAAATGTTTGTACAAACAAACTATACACACATACAGTATGTATTTTTATATATATATATATAGAGAGAGAGAGTGAGAGAGATTTTTTTTACATTATTATTATTTTATTACAATATAAGACCGTTTTAATTTAATTTAACCATGATGTCATGAATTTAGAGGAAGCACACAATCAAACAAATGAAGAATGAAGCCAGAGTGAACAAGAGAAAGATGGCGAGCAAAGGTTGAAATTATCCAGAAATGCATACTAAAGGAAACGTGTGTTTAAAGCCAGAAGACAAAGGGGCAATAGACAGGCCATTCTCTACCCTTCCTCCTCCAGCCATTGGCTCTTTCACGGTGTGTTGCGGTAAATAAACACCTCCAGTTTACATTGTACACACCTGTGGGTCAAACAGGAAGTAAGGGCGTCCATGTTGGATCTGCAGAGCCAGGAACTCTTCCTGATTTCCTGGAGAGAAGGCACAGAGCAACAGGCCATCGGGAGACCGAGTCCTGAAACTCAGCTTGATACCTGAAAGAGAATGACAGTTACAATTCTCCACGGGCATCGTTTTTGTTGTAACAAAATGTGAAGAAAAACTGAAATAAAAACCAAAACTGTATTACATAAATGCCACTCTCAAAACCGCCTCCACAGCTTTCAACACCTGCTTTACAGCCACATATCACGTTTCAAACAGTGAACTTGATTTTGAAATGTGCACACAATGTAACAATGACATTAAAAGAGAGAGATCTTTAAATTGATGGAAAGGATGGACATCCAAGACAAAGTTATAACTTTTACATAACGTACATTATTTAAGAACTGCCATTGCAAAATCCTGTCCCTAACATATGGCCACTGCCTGGATGCTACTTTTGCTCACATAAAGCAAAAAGGCAGTGAAAAGACCACGTATGCTAAAAATGATTACATCATCGTAGTACCATAGATGCTAACGTATGCACAGCATATAGTTGATCTTATGTCAGTTCTAGTGTCTTGCAGACAAAGTTGTCCAATCCTCCATCACTTTTGTTTCTACAGTGCGTGTTTACAGTAGCATCACGTGTTCTTAACATGTGGGAACGTACAGTACGTCAGCGTCCTTTGAGATCTGCAGCTGTTCTTCCAACCTAGCCTCCAGCCACATTAGCCAATGCTGTGAATTCATCCAGCGTGCTGCTCTGTCATGTTACTCTGGATCAGGGATGGGATCTTAATCCACTACTAGATCCACACAGAGACATAGTGTGTGTGTGTGTGTGTGTGTGTGTGTGTGTGTGTGTGTGTGTGTGTCCGAAGGGAACGGAAGTGTGGGAAGATCTAAGGAGCTGAAAGGAGGTGCTCCGTAGTCTAGGCTAAATAATTAGCATGGGCCCATTCACTTAACACAGAGCAGCGTTAAGTCACAGCACCTTACACATTTTGCTTTACATCTTCAATGTAAGAATGCAACGTGTAAACCTATTATTAGAATGCATTTCTAAAGATATCACCATCGACAGTGAACTCACCAAAAGCCTTTTTCTATCAAATGTATGATCCAATAAGGATAATCATAATTATACTATCACTTATGGCATACTGGAAACGAGGAACACACGTTATTTACATCAGAATGTAATTCTGTGCATCCAGCAGACACGCCATTTACATTCCTGACCTTGTCACTAGGCAGACGAGTGGAGTCATGTGACATTACATTATCCCCTTTAACCTTCCCTCTGCATGTAACCTTCCTGTTCACATCCCTGACCTCCACGTTGCGTCTTTCCCTCTCTCCCGTCCTCCCAGCCTCTCCTCCTCTCCTCTCCTTTAACCTCATAACTGCTCCGGGTTTCTTCTCCGCGTCAACCACTCTTTCCACCGCTGGCTCTTTGCAATAATACCAACAATGTTGACGTCCCCTGAGAGCTAGGTTGTAAATAGCGTATGCTTTCTGTAGAAGACACGGGAGCAACGCCCCGGGGGAACCTCACATGCCGGCATAGGGCCTGACCTTGAAGGAGCATCATGTACACGCTTATTATGCCTGCACCATCAGCACAATATGGACATGTTTTTTCATTTTCTGGAATTCATTGTGTGCCAACATGTCACACACATACAGTACCGTGTTAGGTAGCATACACCGTATAGTCAATACAGTACAAGAGTTGGTTGGTCTAAATGTGTGAGGCTGTTTTACTTGTGTGCAGAATACCTGCCTTTTCCCTAGGGTCCGTCAGAACCTTGCCACCAAAACAAATACTGTAGTATACTGTACTTGTATTTGTTTCCACTGAGTACATTTAAAGAGCTATAAACACCAATAAACATCTATTTCAATAGACTGCCAAATGTGTTGATGGACTATAGCACATATTGGCATACAAGGTTTCCATGTAACATCAACTTTATTGTATAGGCTCTTGATTATAAAACTGCATTCAACAAGCCAGGTATGGAAGCTAGTTTATAAAAACAAATAATTCACAATCAACTGTTAAGTATTTGCATTTTTCATGATGCAGAACTGATTTAAAACAAAACACAGTATATTCCCAGTATCACCTGAATAAAGCAGCCTTGTTTAAATAAGTCTTATTGTTTCATACATTGCTGTTTTGTTTCTCGTCTCTGTCTCAGTAAACAGTGGCGGTTGTGTGTATAATCATCTACACAACATAACCTGAATAACTCCAGTCATGTTAACTCTATGCTGGCATTAATCAGAGCCGGGCGTATTAATGAGAGCGCGGCAGCCAGCTAATTACACCCATAGATTCTGCAGCAGCCCATTAAATATACAAATGACAGAATTAAAGAGCCCAGCCTCTTCTGATTAATCTTTAAATGGGGGGGGGGGGGGACTAATGATGTCTGCGCAAACTTTCCCTTCGCACACTTCTCCCCCCCCTCTCCTCTCAACGGCGATGCATGGCAATCAATCAAATTAATTAAGGAAAAATAATTTGTATCATTTAACATTTCCCTCTTTCCTGCTCAGTTGCTGCAGAGTGGTAACAATGTACCGCTGCTGACAGCTTCTGGAAATTATCCTTCTGTATTCGCCTACATTTTCTTCTTCTTTTTTTTTTTGCCTTACTTTAACTGTGTTTGTGATATTTCATCTCTCTTAATTTAGTTCGGGTAGAGGAAAAGGCATCTGGATTAGTATGAATTATGGGCCATCAACCCCACTCCAATGAGTGCCTCCTTTTAGGCATAAATAGGGAAGCATTACAAATGAGGTGAGAGGGCTCATATCAGGTATTTATGGAACAGAGTATCCATATTAAAACATTGGTTTTACAAGGAAACAACCATTTTGCTCTTAACTAAGACGTATAGGCAACAGTCCGTACATTCCCATATCTGTCCCAGTCATGAATACAAAGGGATTATAGATGAGGTGCATGGCCTTAAACAAACACTCACCGGGTATTCATAACACCAGTTGCACATCACACGTAATCCGGTTACGATCTAAACTAAGAATCACCATAGACAATATTGACCTCAACGTGCCCTAAATTAATTTAGCATGGAAACGTGCCCTTACCTTCCAGGTGAATGGTCTGTCATTGACAGAAACAGGCACTCGGGTGCTCATATTACAACAATGATGGCACATGGAAAAACCACCAATTTAAAAATCTAAACTAAGACTAAGCAGAGAGAGGCCTTAAAATGACAGGTCAACGGTCTAATGCTCAGCATTAATGGAGGCATGCACTCTGGTCATTCATATTACAGCATTGATTTGACCACTTTCCAAAAAAAAAAACAACAACTTTTGATTTAAACTAAAAGATTTAGCATAAAAAAAACATAATCCCAAATCCCCAAGTGTTCTTACTTCACGTGTTCAGATACAAATTATTTATATACAACTCTATCTAAAAAAGTTATAGGAACACAATACAGAGGAGTGGCTCTTTTGAAAGTATGTAGACAACTGTCAACAAGTACGTATCAACTGTCAGGTTTTGTTAAGGTTACCTGAATGGTAAACATGTATGCTCAAAGTGAAAGATTAAACTCAAGTGAAAGAATAAACTCTCAGGAGTTGCATTAGTTTCTCTCTAAACAGAGAAACTAAACAGATTTACAGACAAGTGAACTATCAAGAAGTACGTACAGTATAAACAGCCAGGTTTGTTAAGGTTACCTAAATTGTAAAAATGTATGCTAAGATTAAACTCAAAGTGAAAGAATCGAAAGAAGAAGAAAAGAAAGATCGGAGTTGCATAGTTTCTCTCTGTGATCAATCGGCTCTCGAGGGGCATTACACTGCATTACATACATAATCCGATTTGTCTTTGATTTGTTCGCTGCTCCGCGTGCCTCGATGGGAATAATTGTCTGTAGATGATGCTATTAGTATTGATGACTGTAAAAGAGCGATGGTTTGAGGACCGCCGACACATTGATGGTCCAGAATAGATCCGGTCTGGAAGTGATTGTCTGATCCATTACCCTTTATGAAGGAGGAGAGACACGACACTCTCTCAATAGCAAAAGTGATCATCTATTTATGGGAATAAAACATTGAGTTTAGTGCGAGCGCACCTTATGGATCAGAGCGTGGAGAGGCGGAGCACAGGGTCAAGATGCTATCATTATCAATAATTATCTCTCTGGGACTTTGGAACCTTTATCCTTTTGCAGTACATTTATTTTTTTACAGTAAATGTACATATTTTCAATCAGCGAAACACTGCACAAGTTCAGCTTGGCATTAATACTGTATCTTTACAAATAGGACAAAAATTAAAGAAAAATAAAATCACATGGAATCAGCGATTGTAAGCTAATACATTTTTCTGTCAAATTCAGCGAATATCTACTCACAGTCCACAAGCTGCCTGTTAAGCTACTATGTAATCACATGCTACATATGGCCGATTTAAGTTTCCCTCAGAACATGAGATTTCCTTAACACAGACAATATTGCAAGCTTTCTCCACATTAATGACAGCATATTATCTAAAGAGGCACTGAAGAGTTCTGCGGGCCCACATCCTAGTGATTCGAATCAGTAGTCATTAATTATGAGCGTCAGACTGGTTGATGTTCTCAGACGAAGCAGAACATGTTTGGCTGTGGAGCTCAGCCCTCTAATGACCCCAGTAAACACAAAGATAATTGTCCTTTAGAATGACTGGATAAGTCATCGGAAAACAGGAGGATCCCTCAAGCACACACACACACACACACACACACACACACACACACACACACACGCATACAGTAGTACATACATACAGTATAGCGAATACCTGTAAAGTCAGTGTTGACAGGAAGTGTGTCATTGGGAAACTGGTAGTAACTGTTGCCTGGAAATCTGGTTCCTCTTACAACAGGGTCTTGTGGGTCAGACAGCGAGACGTCGTATCGCTCCACCTGGAACAGAAAAGAAAACGTATCCGAGGTGCTTTCAGAATTGGTGAACTGAGGCAAACATTTGTGGTAAACGCGTTTGCTGTGGACATTCCAAAATTATTTGATTTTCATCCTTCATCCAGCATTATTGTGTTTTTGCTGAGAACTAACTCCTCAAACTTCTGTTCCCAAACGTTTGCGGCGAACTCAAAGCAAACAAAAAAAAACATTTGAGTATGTTTGCGAACATTCAAAAACGTTTGCTATGTTCGCCAACTCTGAACGCACCTCTGGCGTAAACGACAAGCTCTCTCATGGACGCACATACCTGGTAGAGCGGTGGGGGGCCGTTGAGTTGGGCTGGGGGGTCCCAGTCAATCTGCATGGTACTCTCATTCACCGGAAGGAGTCTAGGTGGGGCCAAGCCCGATGGAGCTGGGTTAGAGAGGAGAGAAAGAAGGGCATGCAAACTCAGATGTCAACCATTTCCTATATGAATCTTATTACTTCGTTATTTTAGTCAATTACCATATCCACTCTAATAACAGCAGATGTAAGAATATGCAAATACGTAAACGATGAGACTTGGAGACGTGGAGGGATGACAAGATGGCGATGGAGCGGTAGGATGTAGCATGTGCTTCATGTGAACTGCCATCCTGTTTTATTCACTCACGTGTGCTCGGGTGTGAGGGCGTGCGTGCATGCGTGCGTGTGTGTCCATGTGTGTATTGCAACCTCTAGCCTCAGCTAGAGGTAAATTACCTCTGCCGGACACAGCAGCACATGTCTCACACACACGCACACACACACACACACACACACACACGCACGCGCGTACAGACCATCTTCAGTGTGCATTCTAATAGAGCTCTTAAATGGGAAGTGGACAGCTCGTCTTGGGTGGCTCATCCCGGCACATCAAACCATAACTTACTGCCAATCGATAGCTCGCCAGTCTATTTAAATAGAGCTATGGTGTCTTTAATAACACTCAGAGCTTCACACACAGGCTTACTTTACACTTTAAACACTGGAATAATTGATATATTATATATATTTTATTTTTACTAGCGCCATTTTAGCCAGCACAGTGTGCGGGCATGCGTGCGTGCACATGTTTTCAACATCAGACCAAGCATGATGCTGAGAGGAAATAGTCAGTACAGATGTGTTCAATAATAATACATTATGTATCAAACTGCTGCATCTTCCGTATTTGGCAAAAATATTCTGTAGAAACTTGTTCTTTATGTTAATTTTCTCTTGCGTTTACCACTTTGTGGTAAAGCAAGGATGACATAAGCCACATCCTACACACATAACACGTATGCAAACACAGACTGTACACACACAAGGTTACCACACCGGGAAAAGAGGTTCATTTTGGCTGCCACAACAGTAATGGAGCTGCTAAATCATAGGCCACGTTCTAGGGACGTTTATGTGCGCGTGTGTGTGTGTGTGTGTGTGTGTGGAGTGCACACATTTTGTTTTTAGTGACTGACATGGCTTTTAGCGCACGGCTGTGTCACACACGGCGCGTATTGACAGTGATCCCTTGCCATGCATATTTCTCTTCTCAAGAAGGGCTTCGGGCCAATTATGCGCAAATCAATAAAGCTCCTGTCCTGTTGAGTGGTGTTACAGTGTGTGTGTGTGTGTGTGTGTGTGTGTGTGTGTGTGTGTGTGTGTGCCTGCGTCTTGTAGAACAAGTCTTTATGGATGTAGGATACATAAAACATCACCATCAGTCCCTGATTAGCCACTCACGTTGCTCTCTGATCAATACATCCTGGGTAGAATCATGCAAACGCTTCAGCGTCAACATGAAGACACACATGCAACTGAAGTGCAACCAGGTTTACCGGAATAGTGAACTTGAGTCACTGTATTCTCCACTGCTTCCAGTATTGTGGTTGTGCTTTGCATTGGCACTCAGGGCATCGTGTGCCCATCCCACTCTCTATGCAATATTGATGTTTGGTTTGTTTTGTTAAACTGCAAACCGCTATTCAAGTTTGCAGTTTCAAACTGAATAAAATAGAAAAGGCAAGTCTTCCAAACAGCATATGCCATATCATTTAGTGCATTCTGAACAAGGGACTTATTTGGCACCAGATCAAACAGTATACCCACAATGGCGGCAACAGATGTGGCTGTTAAAAATACATTTTAAATGTGAACTGGGTACCACATAGCATATTGTATTGTACTGTGTAAGAGCTATCAGAAGTTTTTGGAACTGTGTGAAATAACAATCAACGCCATGTCAACAGATGCAGCCGTTTAAAAAAAAACAAAAAAACATTTTAATCAACTGAACACAATAGCAAATCTTTTTCTTTTTTTTTACAATAAAAACACTGGCAATTGTTGGGAAGTATTCCAAGATGAAAGACTGCCTGATTTTAAGCGTTCAGCAGTCGCAGTTACCTACAACAACAACAACAACAACAACACCACCAACCAACAAACACAAACCACACATATAGAGGAAAAACATTACTGAACAGATGGAAGCGTGTTTGAGGGTTGTACACTGCAGAATGCCTCTTTCCCTTTAAATTACACTGATATGATTGTGTATGTGAGTGAGTGAAAGCCCATGTTAAAGCAAGCAAGAAAAACACTTTTAGAATGGTCCCCAAACCGACAGTGATAATAGTGTGTCACCAGTGCGTGCTTGCATGTGCGTGCGTGTGTGTGTGTGTGTGTGCGCGTGTGCGTGTGCGTGTGCATGTGCAGTAATCAATTAGGGCTCGTTCCAGTGCCAATGATTTGTGTCTGATTTATTGAACACTGCTAATTCATCCTTCTTTCATACTGGTTATAAATCTAACACAGTGCCGGGTGATTGTGTGTGTGTGTGTGTGTGTGTGTGTGCGTGCACGTACGTATGTCAGTGTGTGTTTGATTCATGGCCAGTAAAGGGTGTGTGCTATGCCACTTTTTTCTCCTTTCAATTAACAGTAAATAGCGTTTTACCATTGTGCACCGTGACTATCCCCTCTGGTTAACAGGTAAACCCCTTTACTGCCAGCCAATTCCAGACACAGATCAAGGAGTGTACCTTTAACATCGCCAGTGTGTCATGTTCGCCGAGTCAGTGAATGCTGGGGCCCCGTATAGGGGGGAAAAGTTAGGACAATTCCAAGGGCCCCTGACTGACAGGGGCCCAATAAAATAGGCAAAAACTAATAAATGTTTTTATTATTTATTATATTATATAAACCATCAACATTTAATATATATTTCAAATATAATAAAACAATTAATGATCTCTTTGATTTTTCTTGTTTTTGAAAATAAAAGTTATATCCCCATTGACCAAAAAGTAAACATCCTTATTGACCGACCACCCCCCTGTTTATTCATGAAATGGTTTGGTCCTGCCTTAGCGCACTGCCGCACTTATCAGTGACGGTGTTTAGTTGCAGTCAGTAAATGTGCTAGAAATAGTGATCACAATGTTGCCTAATCAACCAAAATCTGGTTTTCAGATAAGAAAAGAGAGAAAGAGAAATGAGAAAGACAAAGATAAGGGTGTCAATCTGTAACCAAGTTTTTCACCAAGAAAAGTGGGTAGCCTACAGTCTGAGTGTTATCATTCACAGGTTAATACCAGTGGTATTAACCTGTGAATGATAATGTCCATCGTGAAATAAGATAGCTAGCTACAGACTAGTGTTAGACTACATTTCATCAACATGTAATCAGTGCAGGGAAATATTTAGCAAGATAATCTTATTTAATCATTGTCCCTGCCCCTTAATTTAACTTAACAACAGATGAGTGGGCAGCACCCCAGTCTCCCCATAACTTTACCCCTCCCCGTCCCAGTGAAGAAGGTGAGCAACATTGTGCTAATGATATGCCAGTTAGCATCATTCCAGGGAGGCTGGGGGGATTTCTGTGTCTCTCTTGCTCTTTTCACCATAACAAAAATGTATATGAAATTATTAATTATTAATGATAGAAATTAAAACAAATTATTTTCTCACATAATGGTCATTATGAAATAAAAATAAAAATTAAATTAAAAAACCTTATTGTTTGTACTGGATTCTGCACAGTTGGAAACAGCGAGTAGCTTACCTCAGCCTGCATGTAAATTACCGACAATATTAAAATAATCCAGTTTGATACGTTCATTTAGATTGAATTACGGCCGTTGAATGACATCTATAGATACAGACTTTATTATTCCCATCATGAAGGGCAAATTATTTGAGAAGCTTGCACA
>JAODLL010000018.1:4694519-4705200 GCA_026546735.1 Forbesichthys agassizii
TAACAGGCTCATGCATCACCATTTCAAACACTATTATGTACACACTGCACTTTGGCATCTTGTTTAGTGTGTGTGTGCGTGCGTTTGTGTGTGTGCGTGCGTGCGCATTTATGAATGTGCGTGAGGCACAAAGGCAAGTGTCTATGTGTGTGCACACAATTCTGTCCTTATGAAGCGTGCCCGCCGCTTCTGCTCGGCAGAGTATCAGCTTGGCGGTAATAAATTGCCATAATCAAATCTCATTTCTGAGAAATACCTGTGGGAGCGACCCAACAAACAAGAACAGAAAAAAAGAAAGTGGGTCTTGTAAGAAGTGGTGTGAAAAATACGTGGTGCCGCGGCAGTTTGTTCTAATCAACTTGGCAATGAATGAGAGAATTAAACACCAGCGTAGCCCTTGATAGCACAAATGCACACACACACACACACACGAGCACACAGGAATTAATCATGTGTTTATGTATTCACGCACAAAGGCGCACACTCTCACACACACACTGCATACGCACACAATAACACACAGATGCACTACCCCAGACCCTTGATAGCGGGGCTTAGCAATAAGCATGATGCGTTGAGCGAGCTGAGGAGCGTCGGTTGGTTTTGCATTTCATACAAGCCAGCTCTTCAAAGACACACAGGGGAGTGAGTGAAACCATTTATCACAAGGAAACGCACGACGGCTGCGAGCACCGCCAGCAGAAAAGCCTGTTTATTTTGGCTAGCACAACATTGGGATGTGTGTGTGTGTGTGTGTGTGTGTGTGTGTGCACGTGTGTGTGTGTGAGCGAGCGCACGCACAGCATGCATTCAAGCATGCGCACGCACTTGTGCGAGGCTGAGCCTGTATGTTCCGGTGGGAAACTACACAGAGTAATTGTACTGGTTTTAAAGTGTATCTGCGCCCTAAAATGTGTTGTTTTTTTTGCAGTAAACTAAGTAATAGGATTTAACTGTGATGAGACACATCCATGCTGGTGTCAATATTGGCAAAATTCCTGTTTTTATTTGCTGAAAACGGATCTACAGTACACATCATATACATTAGAAGTCACCCCAGCACCTGGCCGGTCTCCAGCAGCACACTCCGTCCGCTCGTACGCCATCAGATTTAAATGTTAACGTCTCTCCCCTCCCCTCACTCAGCCCCTTGAACACGTTAGCACACATAGCAGGTTTCAGTTGCACAGTGGGCGGAGACAGGCTCATGAGCGGGGTACCGTTACACTTTAAATACTGTGGGAGTCCTCACCGCCATGAGGAGAGACTTTTAGGACGCCCTGGCCGCTGTAATTCACCCACTGTGTATACTAACGGCCGTAGAGCTGCTGTTAAATTGCTACTCTAAAAGAAATGGTTTAAATACATTTACTATAACAGAAATGGTTTGAATTCTTTAAACACTGATATCATGTGATGTTAAGCACACCCCTGAGCAAAAGCTGTGCGTGTATTTAACGCCCGCTAGTTAATCCCTTAAGTGCGTAAGGGGAAGAACCGGCAGCGTACGACGCGTCCAGAGGAGCTGCCGGTTGAGAATGCTGTACCTGTGACGTGGGGCTTACAGTGGCACTGTCCCGTGTCCCGGTCGCAGTCAAGGCCTCCTCCTCCCCGCGTGACGCCCGCGTTGCTGCAGCTGCAGCGGACGCAGCCCTCGGCGCGCCAGGCCTCCAGGCCGTACCAGCCCGTCGGGCAGCCCGAGCACCGGCGGCCCACGGCCGCGGCCTTGCACCGACACTGACCGCTCACCTGGGGGGCGAGGCAGAGGGCGGAGGTGAGTGAAGCAAGAGGCAGCGGGGAGAGAAAAGGGAGATTAGAAACAGAGGGATGTGAAAAGAGAGAGGGAGGAGGGAGGAGAGAGGGAAGGGCAGGGGGAGGTAGTGCGGGATTGGCGTTGCATCATGGGAGTAGGCGCTTAAGAAATGCTTTACTTACTTAAAGGTGTAGTCATCTATCTCGCTATCTTAACGTTCTCTGTGCGATGCGTGGTGAAAAAAGAATCCAGTAATTCTACACAGCCCTTGCTCCGTACATAGGAACATTAACAAAGTGACGATCATCGCTCACACAATGCCATGTTTCAGTGGCGGGGGGAGGGGTTTGTTTAGATTTGAGCTTGAAGTTAGCAAGCGTTCTTGGGAATGACTAACCCCGCCTTTAACTCAAACTCTCTTTTTGAGCAGAAGAAGTTAAGGACATCAATACTGCAAATTGTGTCTTAACGCTGTAATCTATTAGATCCATTTTTTAATCTATTGGATCCAGATTATGGGAGAGATTTTTAATCTTCACGAAAGCATTGAGAGAATTGGGACGGCACATGGGATTGGTTATTGGAGGGGATGCATTTGATTGGTTATTGTTCGAATTTATGTAAAGTAGACCCGCCCCCTCACCCAAGAACTGACCCCGGGATTGATTCTGAATTTGTCATCCAGTGTTTGTATTGACATGCGTGCCTGGGTTTGCATGCAACCATGTTCTCTGTGTGTGTGTGTGTGTGTGTGTGTGTGTGTGCGTGCGTGCGTGCGTTTGTGTGTGTGTCTGATATCTAGAAAATCTAAATTATTTTCTAGGCAGACCCACAACTAAAAATCTGATTTGAATACATTTATTCTGACTGGTGATTGGTTAATGTACATAACTCCAATTTAGTAAATCTAACTCCAAATGTGTCTCTGTTTAAAGAAGGCTGAACAACTGCAACTGAACATATCTGTATTTGGTGTACATTCCCTATAAAAGGTGGAGTAAGTGATAGTAAGCTAAAACACCTTTTGTCAAATTCAACAAACATATATACTGTATATGATGTATGTATGCTATAGTGCTGCATTCTGTGTGTAAAAAACTAATCTGGTGTTCCAGCCTTGGCAATGCGTGACAAGGCATCAGCCATCTGCCTCCTGTCTCCAGGATAGCTGACCCCACCTTGTACATGTATATTTTATTAAGTTGCTTAATCACCGTATGAAGTAGGGTTGTGTATTGGCAAGAATCTGGCGATATGATGCATATCACGATACAGTGGCCACGATTACATAAATTGTGATATATTGTAAGCGAGGCAATGAATTGCGTTTTCTAATTTGTGGAAAACTGTCATAGCAATGCTTATGTGTGGCGCTGATGCAAAAAATAACAGAAACATTTATTTAAGCTTGCTCAGGGACTGCAGATGGAAATTAGCCATTAAAATAAATCTGGTGACAAGCATCTTTCCTATCTTTTGATGTTAATGTATTTTGTACATGTTCCCTTTTACAGATATTGAGGATAACTCGATATCGACGTTTCCTTACAGCCCTAGTGTAAAGCTTACCCGGTCACACTCCGTGCTTCCGTTGACCGTTCCAGCAGTGTGACAGTCACACGGCTGACACACGTCAACTGAACTAGGATCAGCTCCCTCCAGCCTGTAGAACTGACTTCTGCACACCTCACAGTTCTTACCTGCGTGTGTGTGTGTGTGTTCGTGCGCGTGCGTGCGTGTGTGTGTGTATGGGGGATGATAAAGAAAAAGACAAACAAGACATGTATAAGCAAGACATAAGGAATAATCCAGATTAAATGGTCAGTTATGGTGTCAGACATACGGTAAATTGTGGTCATCAAGTAACAATAGTCATCACACTTTCGACAGTTGACTAAAACTACAAGCAGTATTAAAACATAATGTTGCTAAGCACAAAAAACGTACTTAGGATAAACCGATATTTGAATGTACAGATTGGAGGATGTTTAAGGAGTCCTGCTTAGATATTGATGATCTTACTGATGTTGTTAGTTCTTATGTTTCTTACTGCATGGATAATGTAATCCCTGATAAGACTATAAAGGTGTATCCTAATAGTAAGCCATGGGTGACGAAATCACTTAAAATACTGTTAAATGAAAAGAGGCGTGCTTTTCGGGAAGGCAATCTTTCAGAATTGAATAGGTTGAAAAGGGAGGTCAAATCGGAATATAAGAAGAGCAAAGCAGAGATACAAAGAAAAAATATAGAGTGAGTTCGAGACAAATAATTTAGGCTCCGCCTGGGACAGTATGGAAACTAGTGTTGGAGTGAGGAAAAAAAACTCTAAGGTTGTAGTGGAGGGTTTTATAAGTGATCAACAGCTTGCACAAGAGTTTAATACGTTTTACTTGGGGTTTGACTCCTCTCTTTTCAGCAAGGTCATATTAGAGAAGAAAGCTAATCTAGTTGCTAGTGATCCTAGCCTCTTTGAACGAGCTGTGATCAACACGTTTAAACATTCTAGAGCAAGGAAAAGACTTTTTTAATTATAGGTGTCAAGCAGAATAACCTCACTGACTTGTACCAAAGACAAGTCATGCGGAAGGCTATGGCTATTTTATCAGGTGATGACCACCCCATTACAGAGAGTTTCAGATCCTTCCCTCTGGACAACAGTTTAGACTTCCTCCTATAAAGAATAACAGATATAAACATTCATTCATTCCCACAGCTATTGCCCTTATAAATTCTGTACAGAAAGCCAGTTGATGACTTTGTGGTGTGAGGTTTTTGGATTGGCGGTTCATGGATCTTTTATCTTATCTTCTGACCCGTTGTCACAATTCTGGAGCTGACGATTGTTATTCTATTTCTTATTTTATTGTTGATGAGATGTGGTCCGTACGGTTTTACTCTTATTTTAATTTTTTTAAATTTATTTATTTTGAATACATTTATTTATTTATTTATTTATATTTTAAATATTGTTTTTACTTATACCTTAACCAACATCGCCCACATCTGGGTATTTTTGATTTCTTTTTTAGGAATGTTTACAATTATTTGCTCAACTTTGTGTATGTCATGTGGTACTTTCTGCAAAACTAATTGCCCCATGGGGACAAAATAAAGGGTTGAACTTGAACATGACTTGTAGCTAGGATTTTTATGTTCACGGATGTGAAAAATATTCCTTGGCCTTTAACTACTTGGTCAATTATATATACATATACGCACACCATACAAACACAGTGTTAAGGTACATTAGGAAAAGGTACATTCACTGGAATTCAAGAGGTGACAAACAATAAGCATGACTTGAGATTGGTATACTACCGTGAAAAAGGTTTTGAGAATGTTTTTCAAGAATTATTTTAGTTTAGTAACAAAAGATGCACAAACATGTTGCTGAGATCACAGGGAGTGTAACTGCACCACATCTGTCGTCAACATCTGGGTAGATGGAAAACAATTTGGAATTGGATAAATTAACCAGATGGAAAACTAAATAACGTTTGAAATTCGGCCATGCACAAGACGATGTTCTGTGTGATGGCTCTGCCACATCCTCCCACTACTTTTCCAAAGGTCACCGTTTAACTGTTTTTCCCCCGAGCGTTGAATCTGAGCGAGATTTCTGGCGTGCCGCAAAAACACACAAAATACTCTGTACCATCCCGTGAAGGTGGCATTTTACCTGCGGTGTTGTGCATGCAGTCATCACAGACTCCACCCCCTCCTGTGTAGTGCTCCCCTGGTTGGTCATCTGCCTGGACATCATAATGACAAGAGCGTGCATGGCCATGGCACTGGCAAGGCCGGCAGTTCATCGGCTGGAACTGGTCACCTGACCCGAAGGGCTTGTCGTTGTAGAGGGGCGCACATCGCTGGCACTGAAACAGTACAAGTGCAGCAGAGACAGAATCAGAACCAGAATCAAAACAACATTTATTGCAATAAGTAATACATCCATCCGTCCATCCGTCCATCCGTCCATCGTAAACCGCTTATATGTCCGGTCGCGGGGGCAGCAGCTTCAGCAGGGGACCCCAAACTTCTCTTTCCCGGGCCACATTACCCAGCTCTGACTGGGGGATCCCGAGGCGTTCCCAGGTTAGTGTGGAGATATAATCTCTCCACCTAGTCCTGGGTCTTCCCTAAGGGGGGTGTTCCAGGGGGCATCCTTACCCGATGCCCGTACCACCTCAACTACCTCTCAACGCAAAGGAGCAGCGGCTCTACTCAGAGCTTCTCATCCTATCTCTACTGGAGACGTACAATAATACACCATAGAATACAAATACACACAGTATGTCAAATATACTGTACATAGAGAAGAGTCATGGGTGTGCAATACAGTACATTATTATATACAGTTTGCAAAATAAGCACGCCCAACAAAGTCTTAGGATAATACTGTATACACACACACACACACAGTTTGTTTATATAGCAGTTATATTAAGGTTCAGCTCCTCTTAACACATGATACAGTGCATGGGTGCAAACCTGCATTTACAGTACATGCGAGTCCAGATGCATTCTCTCTCTCACACACACACGCACAAATATAGACATTGTGCATTCAACGCGATAACAGGACTATCACGGGAATGTCATCAATACCTACGACAGTATATGACGTCTTACAACAAGCATCCTTTGACAAACACATATACAGGACCAGTGTTGGGTAAGCTACTCAAGAATTGCCTGTTTTGGGAGTAAGAAAAGTACTAATATTACCAACACTGTATAGGACAGAACAGAGGGTGTTCAGTGGAATGCACCTTGACGTGCAAGACGTATGTGTTATCAATGCAACGCAGCCGCAACGTCCCTTGACATGGGAATCACATGCTCTACCACAACAAAGACAGACAGAGAGAGAGAAAGGGTGACATGACAGGAGAGACTACAATAGGCCACTGGTAGCTCTGCAGAGAACAGAATCATTCACATTAGCTGAATGGGACACGCAGAGGTATTGGATCTCGTAGAGAGAAACAACATTGAATCACAAGCAAATGGGCTGGCGGGCTGACACACACGAACACACACACGAACACACACACACACACACACACACACACACAGTAATGTACGTAAACCAGGCTGCTAATGAGGAATGACTTGCAACAGACAAGCGTCTCACACGGGCCCACTTTCATGTCAAAATAAACACGTCAAGGTGAGATGCTGGGCGCGCGCGCGTGTGTGTGTGTGGCTGTGTGTGTGTGTGTGTGTGTGTGTGTGTGTGTGTGTGTGTGTGTGTGTGTGTGGGGGGAAAGGGGACAGGGGCGATAGAGCGAAAACTGGTAAAATGTTCTTTTCATAGGAGCGCAAGACGGGGGAGCGCGGGAGCCCTTTGATTTTGTTCAGCAGTCAGTACAAATTACGGTGGACAAGGGGGGGCATCAAATGGCGGGATTAAAAATGTATTAAAAAACACAGGCGTTCCAACCATGTGTGACACAGGCAGACCTGCGCTGGGCCTATTACGAACGCTGGATCTAAGGGGAACAGGGGGGACCGGTTTGCTGGAGGGATTCAGCTGGGAGGAAAGAGAGAGAGAGAAAGAGAGAGAGAGAGAGAGAGGATACAATGAATGAAAATGGGGAAACAGACAAAAGGAGACTCAGGGAAGGGAGAGAGTGTACTGTCAGATGTTGCTGAGACCTACTACTGAGTACATAAGGGGGCAAGAACCCCCCCCCCCCACACACACACACACACACACACACACACACACACACACACTCCACAAACACATTGCTGTTGTGGAAAATGTGTTTTTCTGGATATAAGCTTTGGTCAGCTCACCAGGGTTTCATATTCACAATGTACGCTTGGTGTAGATTTTCCTAATCAAGTTCTGTCAGTTAAATACAGTATGTTCCCCATACATATTACAGAAAAGGACATTACATAAAAGGACTTGAACCTGGCTGGCACACAGACACACACACACAGACGCACACACACACACAGACTCCCTGCTGGGAGATTATTAACAGGATCTGATGAAGCAGCAGGAGATTCTCCAGAGACATAAGACACACTGACAAACACACACGCACACACGCCCACACACACATACACACTCGCTCTACATACACACACAGACGCTCTACATTCACAAGGCGTATCTCAGGAAGTGTGATTCCAGAGGAAAAAGCCAAACTGTAGAAACAACAAAGCATGTCTGTTCTAGTTGGACTACCAGCGCGCCTCTCCGTTGACCTGCTTGTCTGTCTGTTGTGCCACTGGTGGTACACACAATCTGCCTTTGCTCCAGAGCCCTTCAAAAGCCCTAAGAGACTGTAATGTGATTAAGGGCTACTGTACACATACACACATAATATAAAACAATAACGCAGATGGCTTGTCTCTCACCACAAGAAAAGAAAACTCTATAGCATGTCTCCCAACACCACCACTTACACCACCCCCCACACCTCTACCCCACCTATCATTCCCTGGTCTCTCCCTCCCTCCCTGTTCTCATAACCACGCTGAAGATGTGAGCGGGAAATATTACCATAGCAAATGAAGGAGCCATTTTTTTTTCTTTCTCGTCTTTTCTTCGGGTGCCGCGTTACGTTCCCTCTCTCGCCAGGCCTGCTAATGAGCCCTGGGACCGGTGCTCGCCAGTTAAAAGTACAGCGGCGCACGTTCCACATCCCCGCCCGTACAAAAGGTTTTGATGGGAGGTGCACGGGGGGGGTTGCACGCACAAAGGGGCGAGCAACTCAAGCCACGCCGCGTACACAGAGTTCATTACGTTCATGTGGCAGCTGTTTCATAAGGTTCACAGTCGACTACCAACATTGTTGATTTCAATATAGAAAAACGTGATTGTGGATTTAGTGGGTGTTACCCTTATATAAGTGTCATGACCTAAACGTGTGCGCATGAAAAACCCTTACTGCTTGCTAATGACCTTGACCGTGGGGAACGTCAAGAAGCGCTGACAACTTTAAAGACGTGGATGTTATCTTTTTTCCCCATGGATTTTCTACAGCATTGACTGTGGCCAGCCGAGACATTAAACCTGATCAAATCAAATAAGAGCGTTCATCCCAATGTCCAAGCAGATGGAAGCTCTCGGTTCAGTTTTTTATGACATGGAGTTGCTATTTTCACTGCATTACTGAATGTTATAAATACAACACCAAACTTGGAAAATCATTCTCTTGTTTGAGCTTCACTAAAGATTACATGAGGCGACCATTTAATTTAAAGTGACATGATAACAATTAGCATAAGATATATACCGTAAATAGTAAATGCTATATATTGTAAGTAAGCTACTTTAATATACAAACCCTTTGCATCAAAACGTCTAAATTGTGTTTGTTCCCAAAGTTATCACAGAATTCAAAGGTATTCTCACACTTTTAACATCACAAGACAAACAAGGGTCAAGATTTTTCTGCTGAGATAAGTAAAGAGGATGTTGTGAGGGATTCCCCCTCTCAGGCAGAGACTAAACTTGCTGAGTGTATTGTCTAAACTAATGGCTGTACCAACATTCATTTGTGTATGTGTGTGTGCGTGTGTGTGTGCATGCACATGTGTGCACGCGTGTGTGTGTGCTACAGAGACAACTCATCTTCCGCTGAATGACATGACCAATTTCACGCTCCCACTGGAAAGGTCATGGCACCTCTGTATGCATGTGTGTGTGTGTGTACACACAAAGTAAATACAGTTAACCCTAGCCTAGGTAGAAATCTGATGCTGTGGCAGATGTTGGCAACAAAAATGCTGGGCTTACCATCACAGGCCATTACCATCCATCACATGCACACACACACACACACGAAAGGACAGCACAGCACATGTGCACACAATCCAAGCAGGTGCAAACATTTATTTTCCTTAAAAGAAACACGTTATTACCTTAATTGTATAGGAACAGATGATACCAACATACCTAATACAGGCCTATCTAACCCTCATATGAAACTACAGTATAGAAAAGCTAATTCAGGCCTATCTAACCCTCATATGAAACTAAATTATATAGATGCTGCGTACTAAATGTAAGTCGCTTTGGATAAAAGAGTCTGCCAAATGCCGTAAATGTAATGTAAATGTAGATGCTAATACAAGCATATATTACCCTCTAAAAAGCTAAATGGAAGCTAATACAGGCCTATATAACCCTCATATGAAACTATGGTATAGAGATGCTAATTCAGGTACATACAGTATCTAACAAAAGTGAGTACACCCCTCACATATTTGCAAATATGTGAGAGGGTGTACTCACTTTTGTGAGATACTGTATAAACCTCATATGAAGCTATAGAGAAGCTAATAGACCCATTTACTGCCGACGTCACATATCTGCAAATACAGGCCTATATAAATCCCATGCACAAATAGAAAAGCTAATACAGGCCTAATATAACCCTCATATGACGCTATAAATAAGCTAATACAGGCCTATCTAACCTTCATATGAAGCTATAGAGAAGCTAATACAGGCCATAACCCTCATATGAAGCTATAGAGAAGCTAATACAGGCCTGTATTACCCTCATATGAAGCTACACAGAAGCTAATACAGGCCTATCTAACCCTCATAGGAAGCTACAGTATAGAGAAGCTGG
Organism: Forbesichthys agassizii; assembly: GCA_026546735.1. NCBI lineage: Eukaryota > Metazoa > Chordata > Actinopteri > Percopsiformes > Amblyopsidae > Forbesichthys > Forbesichthys agassizii. The sequence continues at coordinate 4,704,879 of JAODLL010000018.1, forward strand.
TACAGGCCTCTATTACCCTCATATGAGGCTACACAGAAGCTAATACAGGCCTGTATTACCCTCATATGAAGCTACAGAGAAGCTAATACAGGCCTGTATTACCCTCATATGAAGCTACAGAGAAGCTAATACAGGGCTATCTAACCCTCATAGGAAGCTACAGTATAGAGAAGCTGGTACAGGCCTCTATTACCCTCATATGAGGCTACAGAGAAGCTAATACAGGCCTGTATTACCCTCATATGAAGCTACAGAGAAGCTAATACAGGGCTATCTAACCCTCATAGGAAGCTACAGTATAGAGAAACTAATACAGGCCTAT